>PVJO010017294.1:0-39579 GCA_004026905.1 Hystrix cristata | reverse complement strand
ATGGGAAGAGAGTTCGTGGAACTTTGTTCAAGGACCGATGTCTTCCATCTTGTCTTTGCTGCTTAACAGAGAGCCACATACAAACTGCAGCTTAGTAAAGGGACTGGGTGGGGCAGTTTGGGGTCGCAGCAGCCCCGGCTTTCTGTGTCAGCCCCAATAAAGTCATTTCCTCACCAAGCTGGACTTAAATTCTTCTTCTATTGGTGGGTGTTGCCTCAAGACAGAGGCAGACCTTTCTTCTATGTCTCTTTGGGAAGTTACAGAGCAAATATCTTTCTCTTCCCTTCATCTCTCTGTCTTTGAAGATTAAGGTTTCTAATAGTTAGAACAGGAGTATTGACGATTTTTAAAAACACGATGTGAAATTATTTGGGGAATCTGCAATTTCAGTGCTGATGGGAAATGGAATCTTGTTGAAAGAACTACAAGATCTCTCATTCTGTTTCCAGGTCAGGAACAAAATAAAAGGATTTCTCACAACAATTTAAGAATATGCAGAAATTTAGAAAATGAGGACATTTACTTCTTACACTTCTTAATATTCACTAATAAGAAAAATTGTTTTTAACTCAGTAATTTAAGAAAGGCAAAGCTATTTATCCATCCACACAGTGAATTAGATAATCTCACATTAATTAAATCAGATGCCCTTGAATGATTACGTATATCAAGAAAACATAATCCACAAACTAAAATTTATAAATTTGAAAAAGATTTGTAAAAATAAAGGAAATTATTTCTTTTGAAATTTTAAACACATTTATACATATTCATAATTTTACTTAAGGTTTCTTTTTTTTTAATTTGAGCAAACACAGACTCGATTACCAACTTATGGTTCTTTTCTAAGTCATTATGTACATCTACATGTAAAAGCTTCTTTAAAAACTTCGTTGTAATGTTATTTTATTTCATTTTTCATGATACTGGCGCTAGAACCCAGGGCCTTGAACATGGTGGTCAAGCTTTCCATACATTTATTCTTTTCCTCTGCAAGCTTGTATTCAAAATGATTTTCCAGAACACATAAACTATTTTGTAAAAATGTGTGTTGGGAATATAATGAGGCAATATTATTAGTAAAAGTTAAATCAGGGTCACCTAATTTGTATTCTGCCTGTAACCCTGGGAGCCACCCTTGACATGAGTCCCTCCCTTACATCTCAAGCATATTGCCACCGAAAAATCACTGCATCAATACTACCTGTAAGATAGGCCTCCATTCCTTCCATGTTTATTGAGTTTATTCCTTAAAAATCTCAACTTACTCTGCTGTCATTCTGCGGAAAGCCCTTAGAAATGCTTTCAAGAGATATCTTGTCATTGGGCCCAGCCTCCTGACCAGCTCTGAGCTCCAGCCATTTAGATACTTTGTGATAAAAACACTGTAAGTGCAAGAGCCGTGTCATTTTCATTAAAAACTTTGAGACAATATATAATGCATGGTGTGCCCTTTATCAAGTTTAGTGAATTTTAATAGTGAGTCAAAATATCTCAGGAAGGACTTTGAACAGAGGTTATGAGAATATAGTGGAGGAAACATTTACCACATATCAGATTTTATCTTAATTAACTTCTCTGGTGCTTTCACAGTGAGAGGGGACTTTGTAGACAATGAAACTGTCCTTCAGTGAAGATAAATGATATGTCAAAAATGACAATATCATTGAATGACAAAGCCTGAATTCAAACTAGGTTCTCTGGGACATGTTCTTCCGTGTTATGTAACCTAGGGTGTTTTTTGTTTGTTTGTTTTGTTTTTAATTTTATTTTAATGGTATATTTTAGATGTACATAGTGATAACATTCATCATTGGGGATTTGTACCTGTACATGATATATCTTGTTGCTTCTCTATTTTCTGTTCCCCACCCCTCCCTTCACCTCTTCCTCCCTCCTTAACATAGGTTGTTTTAATTTTATCCTGAAAGAAAAGAGTTTTATAAAACTGTTGAGCCAGGGGACAATATATTATATGAATTATACATATTAGTTGGGCAACATTGTGCTCGAATTACTTAAAGAGAGGACAGACTAAAAGCCATAAAGCAGTGAAAGGAATGGTGCAACAATCAATAAGCTTGTAAAATAGAATAAAAGTGAGAGAAAATGCAAAGAAAAACGATTTGTGCCATTCATTATACTGCAGCAAAAGGTATAATTTTGAAACACAATTTTACTAATGCAAAATCAAGTATACATAAATAATTAAAATAACCTAGAATGGAGGAAATGTAAAGAAGCAAACTCGGAGGTACAGTGTGGACAATATAAATGCTTTTCACGTACACTGAGGAAAGTACAGCACAATGAAAGCCATTTCTGACCATACCATAATAAACCATTTAGGCAGCTATAGTCAAAAGAAATTAAGATTTGGTGTTTCTTACATTAGTTGAGAGCAATTCTCAGTGAAATTTAAAGGAAATAAAAGTGTGTAAAATAAAAGATTTAAAGTAAATGTAAATGCATAAAATAAAAGGTATTATTCCTTCAAAAAATGCTGTAAAAGAAACTGAAGTACACAGCTAGGAGACAGTTGTTAGAGAATCAGGGAAAAAAAGGAAAACAGTAAAAGATTCAGAATTGTGATCCAATGGTTAGCTATAGCTGAAGATCGACTTATGAGCAGCCAACCTTTCCTATGGACAGACTTTGAAATGGAAAGACATGTGTTCATTATTAGGCTGATGGTGTAACAGAAATAGCATTAATAGTGATTAGAAATAGTATGAATAGTGATACAATGTAAAAAGCTAAGAAAGAGTTCACACAGTTTGAGGATTATAGTTATACATTTTGCAAAATTTGTAGCAAAGGGAATAAAATGATCAGTATACCAATCAAGGACTAAAAGGAAATGAGATGTGTTGTGCGATGCCTATTGACAGAGTAAAGTTATTTCTTATCATATTCTCATTTCCAGCAGTTTTAAAATAAAAATAATGATTCAAAAGACATTAAATAGAATTAATTAATATAAAATTAACTTTTAAGAAAGATAAATATTATGAGAAATGCTTGCATGATCACCACTTTATCGGAAAGTAAAATCACACATTTGTATCCAAAATTAGAAAAATAAATATGAACTGCAATTTTATTAAAGAATTTGTTCTAGTAATTGAAAGTTATGAATAATCTGAATGTCCAAAATTGATAGTCTAGCTAAGTAGATTGTATTGCTTTAGTAAACATGTAGGCAGATGAAAAAGAGTGAAAAGTAAAATAATATCTATGTATCTGTGATGTATTATACTATTTGTTGACCTTTAATCACATGTGGCTGTTTAAACTAATTGCATAAAAAGTTCTGACAGCTCTTGGTATAAAAGAATGTTAGTTGGTTAACAAAACATTCTTTATAATGAGCAAGTACCCTGTTTCATATTATTTTAAATTTTTTAACACAATATTTTTGTTACACAATTTTTTTGTTACATAAAATTTAGATAAGAAATCTATGTAGTGTATTTCTGTTTCAGTGGTGGCCAAAGTACTGGCACACAGAAGTTGACAGTCTGGTTAATAGTTTTGTAGATAAAGGGTGCAGATTTTGGAGCCCTATTCACCACTAATTGGCTACGTGTCTTTGAAGAGATTTATTTTGTGCTAAATTTCTTGACTTTCTCATTTGTACAATGTTTTACCTCTTCTATTAGGAGTAAGTATTATGAGACATGTAAACTATTTGGTCGTGTGTCCAGAGCAGAACAAATATTCAAGAAAGCTTAAATATTCTGAAGAGACAAATGGAAATTGATTTGTTCCTACTTTTTCTTGCAATTCGAACAGGCTCGGTATCTTATTCATTCACCTAATGTTAAGTACCTAATCTCCATTTACTGAATTACTGCATCAGTGAATCTATGAAATAAAGACTAATCTTTTACAAGGGAGTTAGCAAAGACTTTATGAATGCATTAAATATTATTTATAATGCCAGTTATAAGGCAGGCTTCATACTAAATGAGTCTGTCTTGACCTATTAGTCTTTAGTCTTGAGGCCTTAAGAGTCTAATGAGAAACAAGAGAAATATAAACAAAATGGAAAATATATGCTAATGAGTTCTCTGTCGGGGGAAATTACACACAGCTATGAGAGATCAAAGGAGAGAAATTAACTCAACCTATAAGAAGCAAAGTTAGGAAAGTCCTTCCAATAAGGAGTTTGCAGTCGTGTTTCTTAGTATTTGTAGTTGGTAGAGGGCTGTTGTGTGCACACTGGAATGTGTGATGCCTCAGGAAAATCTAGGTGAAGGCTCCAGGTGGAAATTAATAATGGAGGTGCATCCATATTTGAGAAGCCTACTTAAAGAGAGAAAAGAAAATACATAACAACTTGTTATAAAGTTAGATACAAAAGTGAACAATGACTTAAAATCTTAAAGAGAAATAACATTGATTATAAAGATCTGGCACACATCTAGTTATTATAAAATTACCCAAAGTAACTTAATTGAAACATTTAATTAATTGAATGACTCATATCTATATTACTGTTTTGCTAATATTTTTAGCTGCATACTGTTAATCCTCATTTATGACAGGAAATAACAAGAAGATATTTCAGATTTTCTCCACGGTACTTGATTGAAATGAAGTTTTTCTTTTAATAGTTCAGAAAATGTGTCTTTCAGCTTCACAATCCCATGTGTCACAATTTGCCAGCCTTTTCTTGGGCCTGTGATTGGAGCTTGAAAATTTGTTAGGGGCTTAGGCAAGAACTTCTAGTGGGGTCTGGAACTGAGAATATGTAGACCTACTTCTACATTTAACATCTCAAACAACATGAGTGGAAACACATTCCAAGTGTGACAACATATGAGCAAAGATATGATAGCTGGAATCTAAGATGCAAAGTAGCTTTATTACAAGAAATCACAAAAAGATGTCTACTCAAGTTAGTTACTATGTGTAAGAAAATAGTCTTCAAGATTGCAGTTGTACATAAACTAGAATGTGCTAATCTTTTATCGTCAGGAAAGGTAGGAACACAAGGAGAATGGCTCCTTCTCCTAAGTGATCTATTCCTCAGACATCATAATTGACAGAGCCAGAAGAAATAAGTACAAAGTTAGCTTCCTTCTAATAAATCTGCCTGGACTGTGTGCAGTGAGTTAACACTTTTTTCTGTAGTGGGCAAGATTTGTAGCCTCAGTTCCCCCGAGACATCCTGCTGCATAGAGACAATTCAGTACGCTGCATATGGAACTTGAAATGATAATGAAATAGAAAAAAATAACAAGTTTGCCTCCCGGATGTCTCGCTGAATTACAAAATAAAAAGCCAGAGTGTGTCAGCTTTGCTATCTGCATTTTCAAGCTGTTTGCAATAGTGGACTGAGTGATAAAGTTTCACACATTCAGCGCAGTGGTATCGAAATCAGCATAATCATTACCCACTTATATACATAGTGACTATGTTCTCACAAACATAATTTTCCAGTAAAAAATAAAACAGAAAATGTAAAAGCGGAAAAACTTGTTTTTAGCAAAGAGATTGTATGGTAAGAGACAGTAAGAGCTTTATTCTATAAGCACTCAAATTCTATCACATCATCAATAACTTCACCATGAAATGTTATTTTCTCCTTTTCATGTTAAGTCTATAAATACTTAAATGGGATACGTGATCTATTTCAAATAGAAAAAAAGTAAAAACTTGTCTGGTTCATATTAAGAGCCCAATATCATTTTCCCTAAGAGATAGAAATTTAAATACAAAATTGCTCCTAAATCCAAATTAATCTAAGTGAATCAAACTGTAATTTCTTTCCTTCACTCCTAATCCAACTGCTTAGTCTTAGTGAAATGATGCCTGGTAAGGAGAAGACTGTATTTTTATAAAATAGATCATTTTAAAAGTTTACTTTTCAATTATAAATGTAAATTTTAGTCTCCCATTATACACCATAAAGGTTTTTTGATTGCTGCTTTTTATTAAATATATATGTACTAGAAAAGCACTTTTCTTACAAAGTAAATGTTCTTGTAATAATTACAAATAATTATTAACTTCACATGCTATGTCAGAAATTATTATATATTCCATAAGCTTAAACTTTTTAACTAAGGTGAGAATTACATTTACTAGATATTAGATTGTTCCGAAATTATTAAATGTCCAAAGAGCTTCACCAAGTAACAGTGGAGCCTATGTTCTTCAACTCTGCTATTGTCTGTATACTATTTTTATAATATTATAAAATTTTGGCTTACAACGTAACATATGTTGATTCATTTGAATACTTAAGTAAATTGACTATTTAGGGTGGGACTTAGTTATTTCATTGGAAAGTAATTTTGAAAGTTTTTTATCATAAATTTCATTTCTTTTTCCAAAGAAAACTAGTACTTAATCAATATTTACTAAATACATACTATATGTGAATAATTCTGCACTAAGGAACATCGGGTCCTCTGATTGCTAAAAGGCCCATGCATAGGTTGCATGGGATAAGACCACCATAAAGCTGCATGAAAATTTTTCGGTGACTCCACCTGTATTTCTAAGTTGAGAGTTCGTAGCTTTTGTCATATTTTCAAAGGTTCAATAACAATCAAACTTTAATCACCCCTGTCCCGGAAGCAGTGGACCAGGGAAGGCTCCTTTAAGCCTGGTAACCTTCCCAGCACAGGCAATGCAGTCTCCAAACAGGCCCCACACAGCTCATCCCACAGGAAGAGAACTTCCAAATTGTATTTTCTATAAAGTACAAGTTTTGCCAAAGTCCCTGTAATATACATGAATATCTCTAAACCTGGGGAGAATCTCTTGTCTAAATCTTCCCTCTCGAAGACCTGTGTATTGGAAGAACTACCTCACAGGAACCATAGAGAGACAGAAAACCCACTGAAATCAGAGCTGGTGCCGAAGGCAGCCAGCCCTCCCCCAGACTTGGGATAATGATTTTATTCATGGTCAAAGAACGCTCAGTGGAGGAAATGTTAATGGAAAATGGGAGTTTGGATCTTTCATTTTTGTGGGGCTCACTAAATGAGTGTCTTTGCTGTCTTGTCCACATCCTCAGGTGCAGCAGCTTTAAGACACGACAAAGTAAACGTGATGGACATTTTCTTTAAGACATAATTGGTCTATCATTTGCCTTCATTCAGATGTTTAGTGTAAGAATCACAATGTGGGTGAACAGATTTTATACAAAATTGCTACAATTTCAGACTGTGTTGCTCAGGGGTGGATGAGGAAGAGCTGGATAATACTGTTTGAAGTCCACACTTCCTGAATTCTACATCCAGACTGACATCAAGTAAATTCTCTACCTATTTCCTCCTTCCTGATTTTTGTATGTCAAGGTGATCAGAGCAGTTTCAGAGTGGTGGTGAAGTGAGGCTTAACATACAGTTATGTAAATCCCATTTTAAAAAGTCTATTATTCCTATTGTTCTTGATGTCTCATTAGCAGGATTGAATTTTCAGTTCAGTAGCATTATGTTGTATACTTGGAAAACATAAAGCATTACACAGAATAAATGGTTGCCTGCATTTATTTTAGTTGTTTGCCAATTCTGGTTATGTATATCATGCAGTATTTGAGTGAACAAATTCTTTTGAAGAAAGTTGACATATAAGTTGTGTTGCTTTCCTTTGTAAAGAAAATTATTCCTATTTATGTCTTGCTATGATTTATGGCTATGTGACAAGGTAAAACAAATATGAAACATACACTTCTTCAATAGCTCACCTTTCATTTGCTAGTTCTCCAGGTTATTATAATTAATATAAAAAGCTTACATCACATGCTTTGAAGAGAAAGTATCATTCTGGATCCTCTGTAGCTATCCTTACATCTTAACAAGGGGGTGAAGAGTCTTTGTGATCAAAACGTGTCCTCTGTGAATACCATAGGAGGCCTGTTTCAGTGTGGTATGGCTTGATCTGTGGGTCTGGTAGCCCACGCTTATAAGCAATAGCACAGATTAGTGCTTTAAAAGTACAGATTGGTAGTAAGAGAAACAGACAAACTCTTACTGCTCTTCTGTAAAGAAATTCAAGAATTTTAGGGTTTCTAAATTGGATCTTGCCCTGCCGAACACTGTAAATGTAGATGCCATCTACTTAACAATGGTCTGAAATTATAACTTTAAAATGTTTAGACATGCAGTATGGTATATCCATGCATGCTCTGCCTGGGCAACATGTAAAACAGGAGAACTTTTCTAATCTTTGACTTTCTCTCCAGCCCCACTTTCTTCCATTACAGTGTTCACTGGAAACATAAAGTATTATACACATTTTGTTTTATATTTTTCTACATATTTAAATTTGTGAATGGTTTTCTCCATCTCCACTGTGTCCACAAACCCCACGATGTGGCTCAAACACCACTTTCCTGTGCCTTTTGCTAATATCCTTGTACTCCTCCTTCCACTGTCCCAGCTGATCTACGCATCATTCTCTATGATCTCACGGGTACTCTGCATTCACCTGTGAGATTCTCTTCTGGCTATTAGTGATTAAAGATAGCTACCTTTTCCCTTGGCCTGCATACATTCTATAACATCTTTGTCTCTCTCTCTTGCTTTATAGTCCCAGGATGATGAGAATCTCAAATTTACTCACTAAACACAATTCATGTGCATCACCAGCTGTAAGGACACAAAGAATTAAAATGCAGATACCCAGTGAAGCAGAGAAGATAGCAAAGAACCAAGTGAAGATTTTCCACTAAAACCAAGCCTAGTGTTTCATAATTTATAGCTACATTTATTTCCGTTGTGTTATTGGTACAATAAAAAAAATGTTCTTCTATAGCCTTAAACAACAAAGCAAAATAACTGAGTAGATTGGGGTGAGAATATCTGACCAGAATGAAATGGAATATTTATTTGATGGCTACTGAATATGAGATTTAAATTACACTGATGCTAAGAGTGTTGCCTACATTAATTCTCAAAGTTGTATTTTCTCCTTAGAAAAGCTTCCAGCTTATCCATCATACTCAGCCATTAGAGCCTCAGCATCCTTAAACAGACCAATATAGACCACAAATTTATCTACATATGGTGTTCTAAGAACAATGCTTACTGCAAATAAAAAGAGTTTTTGCAGAGAAATTAATCACTAAATGGTGCTGCATCTGAATAATGGAATATTGCTCATTGTTCAAGAGAAATGGGCTACCAAACCCTGGAAAGACATGAAATAATTTAAATACCTACCACTAAATGAACTTGATCAGTAAGAAAGACCTACGTACTGTGTTATTCCAACTATATGACATTCTGGAAAAGGGAACATGTAGAGAAAAAAAAAAGATTAGTGTCTTTCAGGGTTTGGGACAGAAGAAGAAGGGTGAATAATTAGCACGCAGAAGATTTTAGTGTAGTAAAAATATTCTGTACGAAACAATAATGATATAGTCATGTCATTACAGTTTCACCCAAACCCACCGAATGCACAAAAACAAGAGGGACCCTCATGGCTTCCAGTGACTATGGTGTTGATGTGAGTTTATCACCTGCAGGAAGAGTGTTCCCTGGTGAGGCGTGTAGATAGTGGGGGAGGTATTCACATGTGTGGCCGGGGGTTATGGGGGAATCTCTGCCTTCTTCCTCTGAATTGTGGAGTAAATCTAAATTTTTTTTAAATTGTTCTAAAAAACTACTGATTCTTATCTCATAAAGTCAAACTGTTGGCATCTAACTGGTAAATTTTTAATTGGCATGACATTGTATCCTTTATTTGGTTTTTTTGAAAGGAGAGTCACTGAATTGCCCCAGCTGGCTTTAAACTTCTACAGTGCAGTCTCTCAGGGATGATGGGCGTCCTGCTGAGCCAGCAGAAACTCTGCTTTCTCTCTAGAGAGCAAACCTACATTTTATGAAGTTTTTCAAGAGTTTACAGAAGTAATGTGATGCATTTCTAATCAGAACACCAAACTGAATATAGTGTTACTTCATTTTTTCTTTGCTTTTACTTCAACAAAAAATGAGAAAATGACTAATATTTTACAGAATTATACTTCCAAAGAAAGTAAAATTAAGGATCATAAAGGGAGTCAAGCTTGCTACTCATCACGCAGAGTAATTAAATAGTGATATCTGTAGGCGTGACACATGCAGGTTGCGTTACACACACATATACATCCAACTAGCGCAAACACTAAGAAATGTATACAAAATATATTCATTAATTAAAATGGAACTCTAAGAGATCAACGAACAAGAAGGCAAATAAAAAGAAAAAAATTCTATGAAAAATAGAAGACCAAACATAAAACCCTAATCTGGAATATACAAGTAAATGTAAATGGAATAAACTCAGTTGCCAGGCAGAGATTCATAAGGAGGATAGAACGCAGGTCCCAACTCCATTGTGACTACAGGAATTAATTTTGAATATAAAGGTAAAAAATTTGATGGCAAAGTAGGGGAATGTCTTTTAAACAATCAAAAATAAAAACAGTAAAGTCTATATTAATGTTGCAAAATATAGACTTCGGGCACATTACAAAATGTGAGACATTACAAAATGATGAACAATACAGAAAATACACCAATTTTAAATGTATAAGTATCAAAAAAGTTTCAAAATAAATTTTCAGATATACTTGGAAACTAGATTGATCCACATGCATAAGGAAAATTTATCAGCAAAACATAAACAGTGATCATGTACCTAGACTAGGTAACTATAACACTCGAAAACAAATAGTTAAAATCTTAATTTCGAACATGGGAAAAATAAGTACTCTGATTATTTCAAGCTAGAGGGTGTAATTAGCAAGTAAAGAATTACAAATATAAACCATAATGAGATATTACCATACACCTATCAGAATGAGTGAAGTGAAGAATTGTAAGGTGACTAGATAAAACGTGAAGAAAATTGAGAATGACTCACTTACATTTTACTTACAGGAGTGAAAAAATTCTCAAAATGGCACTTCTTTATGATCTCATTTAGCAACTTGTATGACATGACAGAGAAGTGCACAGTGGATTTGTATCAGGGCTTTGCTATAAGGCTCAGAGGTGGGTTCGTTGTCATGGGAAGTGTGAAAGTCTTACACTGATGGATCAGTGAGTATTAGGATCATAACGATGGGGACACAATCCAGATAAAACCGCATATCAGCCCGGGGCGTGCATGCTTACACACACTCATCGACACATACAAACAATTGCATACATGAACGATTCTGAAGCCTGTATTGCTCCCTGCTGCAAAGCATTGTCTTTAGGCCAATTTTCTCTAAACCTGCTTTACCTGATCTCTTCCTGGGTCCCTTTTACAGAAATTCTGCTGATACTAGCATAAAAATTGAGATCTGCGAGTAGCGGAAAAGGGAAGTGCAAGTCATTACACAGTCTGATATTTGAGCCACAGTGCAGCATATCTAAGAAGATGAAAAACTCATCCTTCCAGGGGAGAAAGCATCAACCAATCCTGCTTTGCCATTTTTGCAATATTTGTAACACTTGTAGCATATATCCAATGATCTTGATTAATCACCTCTGCCAATGTGACACAAGAGAGAATAATTTTAGTGAGAAACATCTATGCAGTAGCAGATTATTAGATGCTCTTTTCACCAAGCAGGTGATATTTGTATACATATATTATCAATTCCACTCTACACTAAAAGAATAAAACAATAATACAGGAATTCGGTTCTCTTACTCTTGTGCTAGCACCTAAAAAAGAAAGCTCTTCAGAGTCGGAGATCCAGTGGACAATTTAAGATGCGCTCCAGCATCTGTTACAACTTCAGAATTATCTGTATGTAGAAAATGCAGAGATAATAAATTCAAACACGACCTGTAGAACTTTTTCTACAGTGAACTGCCTTCCCAGATCTTACTAAACGACAAAATCAACTGCCCAAAACATCTATTCGAAAATGCCAGCTTATATCAACAGTTACTAATTTATAGAACAATGAACAAAAAAGTTTGTCAAGCCTTCATATCATATTTTCAAATGATTTTTAATATTAGAAATAGTTTATACTTCAAAATATTTAAGTCGTTGCTTAGTTACTTTTCTCGTTGCTGAAACAGAACACCCTCAGTGAAGGAAGAAAGGTTTATTTGGCTTGGGGTGTGTGGAGGTTTCAGTCCGTAGTTGGCTGGCTCCAAGTCAGGGCGGCAGGCGGAGGACATCACAGACAACAGCCGGTCCGTGGGAGGCCGAAGCAGCAAAGCAGCAAAGTGACAAGCTGCAACAGTAGCAGCCCTTTCTGTCTCTTTTACTCTACCAGGCTACATGCCCTCAGGGCAGGTAGCACTCACACCCAGGAGAGCCTTCCCATGACACACTCAGCACCATGCCAAGCCAATCAGTGGACTCATATAGTAATCACACACCCTTCACCCCAGCATCACTCATTTAGACCCAGCCACCCCTGAAAAGACACTACTTATGCCCGCATGAGGCATTGGGGGACATCTAGACGCAAGTCATAACAGTTGTTTCATTTTCAACCTCGATAAAACATTTTTTTTTTTCTTTCTACAGAGGCAAATAATATGATCTGTCTAACTTTTGGGAGATTTTAGGATAAAGGCAAATCCTGTTAGCTGTAAATTATCAGACTCCTGACAAAGACTGCTTAGCTAGGATGCTCCAAGTAAGTTTTGCTAAGCTCAAGGTGTTAATAAACAATTAAAGTCAGTATTTTTTTATGTCATGCTACATACAAGAAGAAAGGGATATAACAAGAATGGACCCAACTACCTTAAATCTCGTGACTCGGGAATTTGTGTTTTCTATTCCTACAACTTCGGGTCCTGAAGGATTTGGTGTTCCATTTCCCAAAAGGGAAATACTCCTTGCTTGTAAAAAACAAAACTCCCGAAGATTCACCGCTGCTGGGTCCTTGTCCCGAGCATCTGACAGGCACCGTGAAGAGTCACACTTTTGACAGGTAAAGTTAGGGACGTGGACGAACCCTGTAGGTAGGTAAGAATACGTGTTAACATTCAGATGACCCATTTCAGCGCTCTTGGCTAACCTTCTTCAATGTTTTTATGGCACTTAACAAAAGAAGTATTTACGGCTTGAAAAAGTCACGGTTGATAAAGACTTTGAGGTACGTATTAATGATTCTACAGCTTGCCAATACATAATCTACGAAAAGGAGGTGATAGTTGAGTGTATAATAGATGATCCATGCCATCTGTGTCCCCATATGAGCCACACTCGGCAGGCTAACAGTTTGTCCCTGTAACCTTTACTTTCTAAATTGCTCGTAGGAAACGAGGCCCGCTGGAATCTTGGAGCTTTTTCCACAGTCTGCTTGAAAGAGTAGATGTAATGTTCCTAGTGTGTACTAGGTTAGTGTTGAGCTGTGCTGTGCCTGTAGGAAACGCGGAGTCTTGACGGCTGAAAACACAACTGAACAGACCTCAGCTCTCTGTCCATGTTAAAAATCGCCCCACCTGGAGGGAGCTCCCTTGTGAGGTCTTATCTCATCCTGGGCAGGGTGAGTCGGGGCAGACTGATGTAGGAGGATAAAGTTCCATCTCCCTCGCCCAACTCCAGATAAAACTGAAGGGCCACATTCATTTTGTTCCCACTTCCTTTCCACAAGTGTGAATTCTAAGGGTTCCTCTTTATACACTTGCTGCCCACTAACATCCAACTCCAAATCTCTCCCCAGGAGACCCAACGTGAACAATGATTTCATATATGGTAAGATGCTAATTTAAGATAAGTACTAGAAATTGAAAAATGTTATTTAATTTCTTAGATGGGTATTACAGTAAAGTATACCATAAATAAACCTAAACATCTTCCTCTTTGATTCATTTATTTGTTACTTGAATTATAATTTAAAGGCTTAGCTAAATCAAAAATAAGACAATAACTCAAGTGGACTTTGGAAGAAACTCTGCAGTAATTGTTTAGGCTATAAATCTACAGATCAAAGTCTATGTTAATAATAGCTAATTTATGGGGGCTGGGGATTTAGCTCAGAGGTAGAGCACTGATCTCAAGGCCCTGAGATCGAGCCCAAGACTTCCCCTACAAAATAATAGCTAATTTATTCACTTTAATCTTTCTAATATTATAAGGATTTGTATGGAAAATGCATTTTATATTATAATAATATATATCAAACAGTTTATAATGTTTAAACATAATATTTTATTGGAAAACCTAATGATAATAATAAAAATAAATAATTAAGACAAAAATTCAGGAAATAACAACCTTAGGTAAGAATTAGCAGCTTGCCTTTGCTGGGCTATCTCTCCTCTTTTACAATGAAGCAGATTAGAATACAATTTAAATTGTTTTATTCCAGTTAATGTGAATTAATTGTAAACATTTATAAAACTGTGGTCTTTCAACTGGGTTCCATAAGATAAAAGTCACATAAAAAGGGACAAAAGCATTTGCAGCCAGACCAGTTTAAAAATCAGGGAACATTAGGTCACAATTTTATAAAATCATGGTTCACATTAACATGTTAGATCATTTATAGAAGAAACCAATAAAATATTAACTCTGTTCTGAGATTTCATCGAGTTATTTTATAATTATGTGGTCATTTGGATCATTCCTTCATATTTCTATCAGCCATGAACTATGCTTTAAGAAATGGTAGTTCAAAGATACATTTCCATTTATTGCTATTCAACTAATGTTCAGTAAACAATATGAATAAACAAGCTGTCTCCAATAAGAAATAAGGAAACACGGTCTCAGCACATCTGAAATTTGATTCAAGTGGATGATACAGAAGAAGATCTAGTAAAAATATTTGTCATAGGTGTTAAATACTGAGGAAAAGTAACAGTTTTTATGGTATTAAAATACAAATATTAAAAAAAATTGCACTACACTATAAGTAAAAAAGCAAAGCAAAATATTGGCAGTTGTATGAATCAAGATTCCAATTTTCATCCATTTACTTGATGAACTTTCATTTTTACCACAAAATAATAGTTCATGGATATAATTCATTTTGTTTTCATTTAGATCATGCATATTTATTTAAAATCCTATTTACAAATTCTTTTCTTCACCTAAGTGTGAAATAAAAGCAAATTCTGTGTTTAAACCTGACAGGAAGGAAACAGCTCAGAAATACATAAAACATCCCCCCAAAATTATCTGAAGTAGAAAAAATTTCACATTTATTCTCCACACCCTGAAGTTCATTCTGTGATGATGGTATTTGGCTTCAGTTTTGGACCAGAAAAGTATAAATTTTAGTACTGAGACATTTGTCCATCTCACACAATATACATATGGCATACGTTTGAAATTCAATGTCAGACACATTCCATCCCATTTAAAAACTGGTCTCCTTCCTTCTCAATAATTGGAGCTCTCCAATGGATCCCGGGCTCTTTTTTTTTGCACAAATGAACTCAAATCTCAAATTTGGAGCTCAATTTCAGTAAGAGTACAAATGCTTCTAAAAAAAAAAAATGTTCACTACCACTGTATCACCAGTTTTATCTCTCAGTACTGTTTTCATAGTTTCATATTTATATTCTATTTCAATCACACAGAAAAGCACAGAAATTAATATAATGAACCAATATTAATAGATGTTAAAAGTTTTCCTGCCTCATTTTTCAAGAAAAATATATATACCACATCACATCCCAATTATATCCTCCTTACTTCCTTCCTAGAGGCAATCATCAGAATATGTATGTTGAATTAAAGACTCAGGTTTTAGGGAATATTGTATAAAAATGTACAACATAGTTTTGAAATAGAATATCTGTAATTTTGTGATTTCATACTTTGTTGTGAATGATACTATATCCCTACACTTTCTGCATTGCAAACATTTTTCTCAATGTATATCTTTTGATGTGTAGGCATATACGTGTATGCAAATGTAATTAATGCACTTTACGTAATTGCCTGAATAAATCAATGTATGATACATTTCTCTATTCGGGGAGAAATAAACGATGATTAATTTTTGGTTTTTTTTTAAACTACTTCAAGATGAACATATTGCAAAACTCTCTTTTTAGATATTTATAAGAATCATTGTTTAAAATAGTACAAGATATAAGATGTATTTTCTAATTTTCTTTGGTAGCATCCGGAAGATATCTAGGGAATAAATACAATTTGGCCACCCTTTGCATAAAGCGATTGCTTGACAAAGTGTTCATACTAATTTATCTCCTCACTAACTATCTCTACAGTCTCTAGGGTCTCAAATTCATGCAAACACTGTCATTAATTTTACCGATATTTGTCAATTTTGTGTAATATCGTATCTCAATGTAGTTGCAATTCACATTTCTATCACCTCACTGAGATCATGTACGCTTTATTGTTTATTGACTGGCTGGGATTTTTTCAAGTTCATTTCCTGTATGAATTTTTTCTTTCTTACCAACTCAGCTCAACATTTAATGAGATAGCTTGTTGAATCTCATTCAGCACTTCTAGAAGGTTGCACCAAAGATTTTCTCTAATCAGGCTTCCATATTTCTAGAACTGAATAAGAAAGAGTAAAGAAGAAAAGCAGATATTTGGTCCTAGAAATATGGGAGATGGATCACTATATTTGCAAAGCTATGCTTCAAAATTGAAAGAGAATAAAGTCCTCCCGTTATAAGAATGACCTGAAGAAATTCCTGACCTCAAATCAGCACTGCAGAAAATACTTAGGAAATCTTAGAATAATCTGCATTGGTGATTATTTTCTCTTAGGGCTCTCGCAATGGCACCCCTGGTTCTCCTGGCTTTTAAGGTCTGTCTCTGGAATGTTAAGTGCCTCTTTTACCTGCCTATCCATCTCATTGTCTAGATTGGAGTAATTTTCTGCGATAATTTCAGTGAACACATTTTTATGCCATTGTTCTCTACTTTGACCTTTCCTCAATTCCAGTGATCCTGACGTTTGTTCTTTTGCCCAGGAGCTCTTGAACATTTTCAGTTTTTTCTTGTTTTTTCATTATGATTAAATGTTTCATTAAATTCGCTTTGTCTCCAAGTCCTTATATTCTTTCTTCTGGCTGATCTTGACCACCAATGAGATTTTTATTTCCAGGATTTCTACTTGATTCATCTCATAACCACTAACTCTTTACTGAAATGCTGTTTCATATCCTGCATTATCTTCTTTACTTCAATCACCCACTTATTGTCTCTTTAAATTTGATGATCATCTCAATAACTGAATCATTTAGCAACTTATTGGTTTCTTCTTCCGTTTCTTTAATATTTTTTTTAATTCTATGCAGAAAAGTTCATCCACTTCCTTATCTGTGGGATCAGTTTTTGGAGAGTTATGAATTTTCGAAGCCATCTTCTTGACTTGTTTCTTCGTGATTCTTACAATGTCTTTGTGTGCAAGGTTAGAGATCAGTTGGATTAGAAAGCTCTGCTGCTATTGCGGAGATTCCCTTAGTTAGATGGCTCCCTCCCTGAGATGTGCTCTTGACTTTGGGTGTCACTCAGCATGCAGACACCCACTCAACATTTTCAGTTTGTGGAGCAGATCAGAAGGGGAATAAGCCTGAAGGGATGGTGTCTGCATTAGAGGTGGCTGGTGCGCGGCCTTCTGCTGGCTGCTACAGGGCTGCTTCTAGATTCAGACCTCGCCCCACTGAACTTGCTGCTTGAAGGTACATTCCAACAAATCCTGGGTATTGCTGCCCAGCCACACTGCAGCTCAAACATTAGTCTCCCATGAGACGGGGGTTGACATCTCTCTCCTTACCCCATTTTAGTTTGACTGTGACCCAGTCGACTTTTTCCTGGGCCCACTGTAAAGTGTAGGGCCGGTACCACTTTTTCACTGTAGCTGGTAACTTACATCTTGCACTTGTGAATGGGGTTCATGTACCTAGGAAGTTGGAAGAACTCAAAATGGCTTCCTAACACCCTTCTACCCAAGTCCATTTTCTGTTTGTTCTACTGAAGAAAGGCGTGGGGGTCAGCTTTTAAAATGGCTGCCCAGTCCAACCCTGTCTAAATCTTGAGACAAGGAGGGAGCTATCACTTGCTCTCAGTTCACTTGTTTGTAGTCAGATCTCCTGTCTGTGTTGGCAGTGTGGCTGTGCAGCAGCAGAGTCAGGACTCGCAAGAGCTTGCCGAATGTTTACTTTCATCTCATACAGGGCTGACTGTCCCCTCCCATCTGAGCTGCCCTGGTCAATGCCTAACTGTGATGTTTCAAGTAATCCTGTAAAATTTTCTAATTATCAGTATTTCAGGGTTTCATTTGTTGGCTAACTCTCAAGATGTAGTCCTGCAATATTTTGTCTAGAAAAAACAAAGGGAAAAAAATAAGTAATTAAGGTTTCTACAATCACAGGCTGAAAATTTCATAACTGAACATTTTCATACCAAATCAATATTCCCATATAGGCATTAATTTTCTTAAAGCTAGTATTTCTGAAGAATAAAAACAAAAATTTTCCCACTGGCTGTGTGACTGGGATAAGACATCCAATACCCATAACTTAAAGGAGAAGAGGTTTATGTCGATCCACAGTTTCAGAGATCTTGGCCTGTGTGAGGCTGGTCAGCACGAGGGAAAGGCTGCGTTGGAGAAGCTGTTCAAACCACAGCAGCTGGTGGACAGAGAGGGAAAAGGGTGGCAGGGACAAAAATACACTCCTGCTGGCCACACTCCGGCCACCCGACTGTGCTGACCAGGCCCACCTCCAAATATGAGACTTTGGGGAGCATTTTAGATCTGAGTCCTATCAGTCACCAAGTGAATGTCTTACTTGAAAGATTCCATCAAACTTTTCTGTAGGAATTGTCAGCTGCTATCTGGAAAGATACTGTGTTGAGAGGTATGAATATCCAGAGCTCAGCCTTAAACAGAGCAGCATCCATAGCCACTGGCCACTGTCAGGCCACGGATTTGGAATTATTACCAGTACAAGTGGATCGAGACAATGATAAACCATAGAACCATTTATTTCTTTTCTCTCCTGAAAAGAAACAAAAATGTTTTAGCACAAAATCACATTTTAATACAAGCAACATGGGTAGAAAATATCAATTCAGTGTCATTATGGGAAGGGGAACAATGGAGGGGCAAGGAAAAAAAAGAGAATGGAAGGAAAAATAGAAATGAAGCTTTTGTAAATGAGAAGGGGAAGAGGGGTTGAACAGAGGGGAGGGGAATGGGGAAAAAAGTAGAAGCAAGGTATATCACGTACAGGTACAAATTTCCTATGATGAATGTTATTATGTATATCTAAAATGTACCACTAAAATAAAAACAATTTTAAAAATAAATGCTATTACATAAAGTTGATAATTTCCATTGTTTTTGAAAATCCACTGATAATTACCAGTAATGACCAGTTTTGAAGAAATGAGTCTTCATATAAATTATTTTAGAAGTTTTCTAGTAATTATACCTTAGTTAAATGTTTCGATATACAGATGTGTTCCAAATTTAAAAGCTACTCATTTTTTTCTAAGAGCATCCTTTTCACTATATAATCAAATATTTTTAATTTTTTCAATTGAAAGTATCTTGAAAGTAAAAATAGTAGGGCTGTTAAAACTTAAAATTAAATACATACAAACGGTTAAGACCAATTCATTCCTATGGACTTCAGACATACAGAAAAAAACTCCTGATAATTTGGAGGAATATTTTCTATTTTCCATAACTAACTGTCTAAAACTCACCTCCTGTCCTCTGTGCAGAGTAACACTATATATCCAGTAGGCAGATGTAAGTCTTTCTGTTTATGGTTTTGCTCTTTCTCCTTGTATAAAGTGGTATCTTAGAGATCAAGAACCTCCAGAAGATCTGGTGCCACTAGGTTGAATAAATGGCAGGGACAGGCCTATTCAAAGCAACCTTATCTGTTTAGTTCACATAAGCAAGAACAAGATTTAAGAAAATACAGTTAAGCAAATCTAAAAACATTTATCTTCTGCACACTAAATTCCATGCACCCTTGGTGCTTTCAGAATTGATAATTCCATTCTTGATTTGAGCACATGCTTGCAGATGAGAATGTGCTGGCTAATGCAAAAGGAAGTTGCCAAGAAAGGGCAACATCTGTTACTGAAGATTTAGCTTTTGGAATGGATGTAGAGCAACCCTTTTAAAGACTTTTCAGTGCTACTAAGCATATCTTCTGTGACCTAAAAGTGCCCCCTGCATTAGAATCTAAATAAGGCCAACCAACAGCATCCATTGTTGAGGACCTACTGTATTCTCATTCCTTAGGAATGTATCTAAGGTGTGTCTATTATGAGCCTGCCTTAAGAAAGCATTATTAGAAGAAAGAGCTATAAATTTGTAGCACAAACGGAAAATAACAGAACTGATTTTGATAAAAGACTCCAAGAGAAGGAGGATATAGAATTAGACAATCGAAGTCTGAATCTTAACATTTTTGATACTAACAATATATGCTCAGACACGTAATCACAATGGTTATCAATTTCCTCCTCTGGATATTAAAGAGAGAGCGCCAAGACATCTGGAAAACTCTACTGAGTGTACCTTTACAGGGCAATACATGAGTGACCATCTCTCGAGGTCTTGAGAGATACAGATATTCCACCTACTGCAGTGCAGAGTCTGACCACAACCTCTGTTTAGGAAGAAGTGCTACTATGGAAATGAAGTCTCCATCCTTCACCACAGCATGTGGTGAGAGTGGCCATATTGCCATTCAATGTCCTCACCTTTCCTTGGTTCCCAGCTACTCTGTAAACTCCACAGAGTGAGGAATCTTTGTTTAATTCACTAATTAGACAAAGAAACTGACAAATATTTGTAACCAGAATTGTTCCTTAAACGATGGTCAGAAAAGTTAGCAAATGTCCAACATGTTTGCTAGTTACTATCTTGGTCATATTCCAGAAGAAAAGGCCACACCCTAACAATATGTTTCAGAAAAGTAGGATTTGCTGTTTTTATTTAATATATTTTTAGACATTAGGTGTAATTTAATAAAACCAAGAAGCATATGAGTATCGAGGGGTTCGGAAGGCAGAAGTACAGGAGATACTGCTAAACATCGGGAAGCCTTAAGGAGCTAAGAAGCTTGGTTCCTCAGAGCAAGAGCTTTGGAAAGACATAACCAGCACTCTGAGCAGCCAGTGCCTGGGAGGGGCCTTGGGTAGTTTGCGTATGTCCTTATCCAACACAGGTTATGCTGGATACACCAGATAAAACAAGATTGGAAGTGCTTAGTGGAACTAAAATTATATCTTGTTGGTATATGTTTGTTAACTTGCACGTTAAAAACTATAGACCATGTCGAATTCCAGTAGAAACATAGAATTTTGGTTACAGGATGCACGTACAAAAGTAAAGAAAGTAGACAGATTGATCATTTCAGAAATAACAAGAGCCTGAATGAAGACAAAAATCAAGATAAGCTTGGTCACTTAGAGAAACTGTAATTAGATCCAAAGAAGAATCTGCACGGTTCCTCTGATACTCAGTAAAGTTATGCATGTGCTCCAAAAAAATCTTCTATGGAGACATGAGAATATAATTAGGACGGGAGAAGCCAACCCCCAAGACCAGATGATGCCCTTCCACAGGGCAAAGAGCGTTTGTGGAACAAGTGAAATAATATTGGCCAAATTCCAGAAATTCAGAATAGTTAGCAGATGAAATAATCAGGCATTGGGCCATTAGGAATCCAGAGCTATGGACGTTCATTCAACAGGGAAATAAAATGATAGAAAAAAATGAAATTTAACTGCTGCTGGTATCCAGGGGAAAAACTATATGGTGGAGGAAGTAGAGATTTAGAGAAACAAGGCATAAGAGTATTGAGAATTGTTACTGTGGGCATATAATGCCGAAAGCCATATTTTTCTCTAAGATTATGTTTAAAGGGTTTTTTTTCTCAGTACCAAAAATTAAAGTAAGCAAATTATGTAAAATAACTTTCAAGTTCTGAGGAGAAATATTGTCAAGGTAATAACAAAAACTGAATGTTTTGAATTTTTAATATACAAAATCATATAACTGGGAACTGAAACTATATGTAAGAAAAGTAAACTAAATATTTGACTAAAATTAGTGGTTCTCCTTACCATCATAAGAAGTGAAAGTGGTTTAAGAGTTCCTTTTAGGGGAAAAAAAAAAAGAGTTCCTTTTAGGCTTTGAATTTCAAGGTGATGAGCTCCATTTCTAATTCAGTGGTCATATACAGTATTTGGGGTAAAATTAACCACCAATGCCAGGGCATTTTAGCTGGTCCTGACAATATTTACAGAACAATGTTTCATGCATTTGTCAGTCACACCACAAGGGCATTGTATATATATTTACAGTCTTTTCCATTAAATGTTGCATCATTCAAATATCAGTAATATTTTAAATTATCGCACTGAAGTCATGGATGTAACTGTTTTGGCCCTTCTATCTTTATAAATATATCCACTTGCATTCATTCAGCAAAACTAAAGCCATATTGAAATGGCTCATGAAGAAGAGAATTCTCATTGAAATGTAGTTTGTTACTTTGAAATATTCTGAGATTTATTATGTCTTTTTTTTTTTTTTTTTTTGGTGCTGGGGCTCAAACTCAGGGCCTTGTGCTTGTGAGGCAGGCACTCTAACCACTGAGATAAATCCCCAGGCCCTATTATGTTCTTTTCTTTTCCAATAAAATTCAACTCTTTCTTCTTTATTCCTGGTACACAACACTATTCCATTTCCTAGTCTTATTTGAAAGTAAGTGCGTCTACATGTTGAGTTTCAACAAATAGAATAGAGAAAATTGATAAATGGTGGTCCTACTAGAAATAGAAGGAGACAGGACACAAGGCATTAGTTTTTTTTTTTTTTTAAAGACTATATCGGATTTAGGTGTTCTTAATTTTTAATATTTCATTCCAGGTAGATACAATATTTTGTGGAAATATTGTACTTAATTTCTGCATTGAGGTGTGGGTTGTGTACCATTTTTTTCTTATAAGTGTGCTGCCATATTTGCAATAAATACCTTTAGGAATTCCATCAAGGCAGAAACTGAAGAGTTGTTTAATTACTGTGACTGAAGATTTAAACAAAAAGAGTGTTTAAATACTTTTATGAAACTCTCCCAAATTAACTTTTCATAAATTATTGGATTGAAATTCAAATTAACACTTATTTGTCAAAACAAATATTTTGTTTCAAATCTATCTTTACCGCTTTTATCACAATATGGCCATGTAATCTTTGTCTCGTAATTTTCAAAAAATGAATTGATTATGAAAATCGTGGACATTTTCCTCTGTTGGAGCAGGGATGTAATGGTCTTAAAGTAGTTGACAACAAGATTATTGGTGTAAATAGAAAATACTTTTAGTATAAAAGCATATTGACTTGTATAGAGACATCTAATAAATAATTTGAAACAAACTTGTTAAATTACAGTGTCTAGTCATTCAAATCTATCAGTAACTATTGTACATGTGTGTAATTCAATTTTATGGTTGTGTGTATCTTAAAATAGCTTTTAATGGGGATACTCTTATCTATATCTCATAAATTATAAATGATATTTTAATCTAGGTTTTTCAATAATATGAGAATAGTATTTCTGAAATTGCATGTATTAAATAAATTCTTATAAACATTTATTTTAAGAAGTAAATAAGAAATCTTGAAAGCTCTAGATGACAGAATGCCATCTTTTGTTGTCCTAAATAAGGAATAATTTCTAATTTCTCTTCATTTGTGTTATAAGAAAGATTATTGAAGACAAAAAAAGTTATCCGTTCTCATGTTCCAGTCTACTGTTGTTTTTAGAAGAATACAGTGGACATATATTTTAATATATTACTTAAAGACTATTGAATTTCTTTTGATAAGACAAAAATCAATTCATTAAGTATTTGTCATCTTGGGAAGAATATTGCTTCAAAGATAAAAGTCCAGGCCACGTATTTGACTGATGAGCTCTTACATTCCTCCACACCTTGCACCAATTTTGTCATATGAAACAGTCTCAATCTCCCACTTTTATTTATTTATTTTTTCTCGCACTTTTAATAAACAGATCACATTCCAATGACAAGAATTAACATGGGCTTTACGTTTGTTTAGATTAATATTCATGAAAAACAGTGGAATTTATGTATAAGGTAAATAATATATCTTGCAACTTAGCAGAAAAAAAGGGTAAAATAAAGTATTGTCAGTGTTGAAGTAGAAGTTCAGTGTACACTTAAGCAACACAATGGGTAAAAGTATAAATAGTTTGTGGTTTTTAATCTTACTAGGTATAGTTGGGAACAACGTTTTCTGTACATTTTAAATTACATAATTTTTTGCAATGTATTGTTTTTTATCTGAACCCAGCACTTGTACAATCATTGCATGATCTTCTTTGATCTTAGCAACCACCTCATGAGAAATAAAAGATTATGTTCAGTTGTAAACCCTTTTTTTTAATTTCCAAACAAATATCTCTAATGCTTACCATGCACGAGGCCCTGCTGAAACGCATCCCAGATGTGAACTCACGAAATTCTCACTACAAACTCTCCGCGGATTCCGTTATGGAACGTCCACAGCTTGCACGGGGAATCTGAAAAAGAAAGAGATTAAGAAATTTGCTCAAACTTTCCCAGCATGTAAGTGGAGGTGCAGACATGCACATGTAGTTGCATTGTTTCCAACTAGAGGTGAGAGATCACAGCATCACCTAAAAGATAATTCATAACTGACAGGAAACAAATGTTAGTCGGATGTCTACATGGAACGCTCTTTAGACCCAGGCAAGAGAGTCCCTGTCCTGTTCCCAGATGGAAGAGGGGCCTCATCTTGCTCTCCTGTCATCCTTCTCTATTAGAAAGAATTTATTGGACAAGGGGCGCCTAAGGGACTTAGAAGCCTTTCTCGGCCCTGATGGAGGCCCGCAGCCAGGGCCTACTCACAGGCTGAGACCTGCTTCCAGACCCTGCTCCGGCCTCTCCCTAGCTCCACTCTCCCCGGAGCTGACTCCACTTACAAGGTGCTGTATATGACATCAGCCCTGGTGGCTTTGGAGGTGTGCCCTCAAGGGCACTTCTGGTAAGAGTGAGAGCAAAGAATGGGAACAAACCGGTGGGCCATGGCTGAGAGGCTACAGCCTGCTGCCCTGTGGCACCAGCTCCTGGGGAGGAGTCCATATTTCCAGGAATTCTAAATTAGAACCTAGACATTGACAGCATCAGGAAAGCGTATCCAGCTACAGAAGGAAAGACAATTAATTTTTTACACTTGCCTTGTGCTATGAAAATACTGGGGACTGACTTTCACAAAAAAATACATTCTTATTCCATATGCTGTACTATTTATTTCAATGCAGTTCAAAACGTGTGCATGGAAATGGAAGATCACACTATCACTATACTAATGGGTGAGGGGTAGAAGAGTTCCTCTGCTTCTCTTCATCGGACTTTATTCATATTTTGTTGCACATTTTTACATACAGTATTAATATATGGAGGGATCCCAAAACTGAAAATGGAAATGCAAGGTCATTCCATAAAATAACAAAGTAATCCTTAAATAATTGAGCTGGCGATGCAATTATAAACATTACATGTAAATGTAATCAATATTATGGTTCCCAAGCCTTTGTTGGCTACTATAATTCTTTCACATTCTTTGCTAAATGTGAGAAAAGACATGGTTGCAATTTTCTTTATAAATTTTGGAGGATTGATTTTGATTTTTTTTCTGCAGAAATACTCTCCTTATATATTTTGCTTTTACTCTATAAATAAAAGCAGAAGTTTTTCTAGTTACACTGTCAGCTTAGAAATTACTCTTACATCATATCTCACAGTGAAGAACCGGTATATTATTTGAACCAAAAATGTTTCTAACTAGGAAACACAATGATAAAAAAATCAATATTATATTAGGTTTGATGTAGGTAGGAACTATGGAAAATAGAAAAGAATACACTAAAACTCGACAGAAAATATTAAAAGAGACAATCGATTGTGAAGTCATACTTTCTTACCCAAAGTAGAACTCCCAAACAAGAAGCTACATTTGGAGTTAAAAGTTAGTTTCCTCTATTTTGATAATTTACCTCTAAAAATCCTAGTCATAAAGGAGTATTCACAGTATACTGGCACTCAGAGCCAGTCAGTAGAATAACACTCTATGTTCAGGAAAACGAAGAACTAATACAGGGAAAAAATCAGACATTATTTATATGCCATTAAAAATATTTGCTGTGATAAATTCTAATAGTCTTTTTTAAAATTTAGATCATTATGTTACAAAATTAGAATGGCAGTCATTTGCCATGTCTAGTTATCTCTCTTGAAACCATCCCAATTCTATTGGGAGAAGGCAATATAGTGCTTCTAATCGAATTTCAACTTTCTATGCCCACAAACTCTGTTTTCTCAGCAAGCTATTGTAATGTTCCTCTCAGCTGTCTTGTCAGAGACTACAACACTAATATCGAAGGACACTTGTCCTCCTGAACCTGCCCTAACAAATCATCCTGGGGTGGGCAGTCAGAATATACTTATACCATGTCTTCTCAAAACAGTTCCTTATTTCTAAACAATAACAGACAATGAATATTTATGACCATTTGTCATGAAAACATAAAAGGAAGCAATAATCTGCAAAATTTCCTACACCACAACAAACTTCTATAAAGAAAGAAGACAAGCAAGCTGTCTCTTGCCCATGTAGTCCTCAGAATTGGGATCCTTAGACAACGGAAGACGATAACCATGTTTCAGTTGTATATTGAGTAATTACAGGCAAAGACAAAAGAGAAACCCATGAGTAGGCCACTACAAAATAATATTCTGATTTCAGAGAAACATTTAGGAAAGCAGATGGCTGAAGAATTTGGGGACACATTACTGACATCATCCTCGTGTGCGTTTTCTTACAGTGCAGGCTGTGCTCACATAATGCCAGAAATGTTCAAAAAGGGGAATTTTCAAAACAATGTGGCTTGTTGAATGTAACGATTTGACTAACTTCTCACCTCCCACTAGTCATTGAATGAAGGAATTTAGGATGTTAATTTCATCAGGGCCTCAAAACTGATTTAGGTAAGTGATAATCAAAGTCTGTATTCTGAGAAAGTTTGTGTTTAGTGGTCAAATAAGCTATTTTTCCTAGTGCAGATTTTTTACCTCACTTTACCATATAGGTCTATGGATAAAGTTGCTTTTAGCTTCCAACAAAGCTTTGAACTTAGGAGAGGTTTTGCTAAATTTAACTCTTAAGATGGAAATGATGTAAGCCTCAAATTCAGACATGCTCGAAATAGCAGTTTAAGAGGAACAGAAATAGGAGAAAAAATGGAAATAGGCAGAAAAGTCACATGCTCAAGAGTTTGGGGAACTTTTGTCTTTACTGTGGCATTTTATCTATTTCTGGAATTTGGCTAATGGGTGCTGGATTGCATACTTACGAATATTACTGACTTATCGATGTTTGTACCATTCAACAAATGATGTGACTAAATATCCCACATCGATATAGTTGAATACGGATTTTGTGTGAGTGCAACTGGGTATAAGAACCTATGGTACTAAGTGCCAGAGATACAGCAGTACATGCCACACAACTGTTTTGCCCCTAGAGCTGACTATTTATTTATCTGAAGTGGCCCTAAGTACAGGATATCACCATTAGCTGACACGGGTTCTGTTGTACAGGAAGACATTCAGATTACAGGTAGAGAATCTTCTCTGGATAAAGTTGACTGGTGTAAGAATTGTACATAACCATGTCAAGTGGTGTTAAGAATTTTGTCGTGGTTTCCCATATCACTGCACCAACTGAAAATATCAACAGTTGCTTTGAATTTAGCAAAATATTGATACTGATATTAAAAAATTAGAAAACTAAATTTTTTCATATTTCATATTTCTAATTCAGAAACTAACATCTTGAGTCTTTGCTTATAGTTTTAGGATTTGATCTAAATGTGTGTTCTGGCATGATCCTCAATTTGTTACATAAATGAATTTAGTAACAATTTCCAAAATAGTATTTCTACCATGGCCATACTGTACCAAATTCTTTTCACAGCATTTCACACACATCGACTATTAAATCCTCATAAGCATTTAATTTATAAACATATGAGATAGATAATATAATTATTTTCCATTTTACAGGTGATTGTTTCGGAGTAATCATTATGCTGTGAATTAATTTATTAATTTATGTCTTTCCTCAGTAACTATTTATCAAATAACTACTCTGTTCTTTGCATTAAAATGTGTGTAATGCCATAGTGTCTGCAAAATACTCTTTCCTTTCTTTCCAAAAATTTATAATCTAATAGTAAAACAATTAAATTAACCAAGAGCTGCAGTGGGGTGAATTCTGATGAACATCTGTAGAAAATGTCTGAAAATCACAAACTAAGTCATCTAAAAAGTCAGCAACCGTCTTGTCCCAGTGTACGCAGCAGTGATGTTTGAATTCGTGTGTCAGTTTGACTTCTCTGTGGGATCCTCTGATTAAATTTCTCTGTGTATCTACGAGGGATTTTCTGGATGAGACTAGCATTTGAATCAATGGACACAGTAAAGTAGATGGTTTCCTCAGTGTGTAGACAGCATTCAATCGGCTGAGGGCATTAGCAGAACAACAAGGTCGGGAAAGAGGCACCACCCTTTCCTCCCTCCTCCCTCCTGTCTACTGGAGCAGAGGCCTGGGCCCGCCAGCCCTCTCTTCCTCCAGGATTACCCCGTGGATTACCCCGTGGCCTTTCCTATGTCTCCAGTTTGAAGATGGCAGATCACGGAATCTCTTGGCCCAGTAAACCAATATTCTTTATGAAAATTTTCCTTGTACACAACAAATAAGATATATCCATGTCTCCTGTTGGTTCTAACACAATGTCTATGTATAACATTTGGTTATTTGCACTTCTGATGAATTAGACAGTTCACGTGCTCTGCAAGGACAATAGAGTGAGTGGATCATTCACCGGGGAGAAGCCCATATAAGTGACCAACGGTCACATGCAAAGGATTTTGTGTCCTAAGTCACAACAAATCTAATTATAGGATGAAAACCGTCTAGTGATTTAAGAAAAATGAAAGTCAAGACTGTGACTAAACTCTGACGTAATCATACAATGAGTATGTTTGAATTTCCAAGAAATAAAGGAAAGACTAAGATCCCTAAAAAATGGGAAATGTTGCAAATTTTTGTAGTCTAAAAGATCTTATAAAATACTCCTCTTGATTGTTCTCTAAACTTTAAATTTTGTCACTCAATATAATCTGGTTAAATATACATGATTCCCACCAAATGTTGCTTGCACTAAAATTGTTGAAAAATGCTACTGAGGTTGAATAGAAGATATTCTTTTGAATGGCAATTTGCATAACTTACTTTTGTATTTTAGCCACTCCTTGACCTAAAAATCGTCGCACACTCGGTACTTCATAAAACAGGACGTGTCAGTGATTACAGCGCTGATTCTGAGGTAGAAGTCCCTTGACGTTCTCAACGCCGGTGAAGCAGGGAGTCCTCAAGTAGCCTTGCTTTCGGGAGCTATCAGCAAAACTTTTGCTTTTGAGGACTCTCGGCCTGGAAATAGACTCAGTTGTGTCTCATTTTTAATTTCTCATGCGTGCTTCCGTTATCAATTCCTTGTGAGTCTTGCAGAAAGAAATCAGTTCTAAGTCTAATCATGTGGAGTCATTAAAGTCCTCTCACTAAGCAAAGGGTGAGAAACAGCTCCTCCTCCCTTTCTCTACGTAGGAAGGCAGCAAGAACCAGCTTTCTAAGTAAGGCTCTCTCAGCCTCCCTCTCTGCCGCTACCTTTTGTATTCTAGAAGTGGATGTAAGTGTTCACCTGTTATGAGATAGGTTCTCCTCCAGTCTCTTTTTGAAATATCGATGCGGTCAGAAGAAGCAGTCTGTTTTGCTCTTACTTTAATATTCTCAATACAGTCACAAGGGTGACAAGAAGAACCCTGCACCCACATCCTACTTCATGAGAGTTGGAATGAAAGCTCATGTTTAGCTTTCCTTAAGTAGCTCCCAACTGTAGGTTTTTACATAAAATTTTAAAGTAGAGACAGCTTCAAACTCTGTCTCAACAAATTCATTAAATTTGACTTTCAAGTAGGAAATGAAGTATGGGTAAAATTTATATAGTCATTTCTGTGCCTTATGTACTGACGATGAGGCAGTCTTTCAGATTGTATCTGTCTTTGGGGAGGGAGGTGCTGGGGATCAAACTCAGGACCTTGCACCTGCTAGGCAAGCGCTCCCCCATTGAGCTGCATCCCCAGCCTCTCAGACTGTAGGTGTAAACAGATGACTTTTATACTCTTGATGCCTGTACCATCAACTGACTTTCAAAGTCACTGTTTAAATTGAAATAATTCCTTCATAAAAACCTGAAAAATACCTAACACGATCTATATGAATGCGTATTATCACTGGTCATATAATGTCTCTGTTTTGTGTATGAATTCCTGTGTGATCAAAATTTATTATAAGCTTATTTTGGTGGCAAGTACTATAAAGAGATATGTAAACATACGTATAAATAAGAAAAGCTCAAATACACATGGTAAGGGACCACCAGAGTAAACTGCTGAATATCAGCATAGCAACATAAAACACAAGCATTCGTAATTATCAAGTCCCACAGACACGGGGGGAAGCGTTATAGATTTACAAAGCAGAAGTGTTTATTATGATGGCTACAGCTGTGTATATTTTATAATCCAGAGTGTTTGTCTTTTATCGCTGTTGTAACACACTAGCACAATTTAAGCCATTTAAAAGAGAATTCTTATTTCCCAGGTAAGAAGATTGGAATATCCATAGTCTCATCAGCTTAAAAGCAATGTAACCACATTGTATTCCTTCCCACCACCTCTGGAAACAAGCAGCCTTAAATTCAGATTGAAAGCTGAAATCAGTTCTACTGGATGTAGGGCTAAGGTTCCCATTATTTTTGCTGGCTACTACGTAGGGATTGTTCTCAGTTTCTAGGAGCTATTCACACTCCTTTGTTCCTGGTCCCTTGCTCAATTTCCAAAGCCAAAAACCATGAGTAGTGTCCTTCCACACTGGGAATCCCCCCTTCTTCCTCTTTTCCTTCAGTGCATCTTTCCACCGCTTTCCAGTCCTTGTCAATGATTCTACGTGGGGAAGAGCTCCAGCTTTTAAGAACTCACATGACTGGATTTATCAAACCCAAATAATCCAGAGTAAGGCAAATATTTTAAAATTAGTAACCTGGCTAAATTATCAGCAACCATAATAACAACTGCAATGTTCAAGTTTTCCATGTAGAGTAATATGTTCACAGCTGAGTAAAGGGTCTGAGCATGCGTAGCAGATTATTATTCTTTCAAAATCTGGATACTAAACAGGAGTTCGTAAGTGAAAACAAGATAATTTGTAGAAGGTTCACAAAAGGGCTTTTCTTTTTTCTTAAACCAATCTTTAATTTTCTCTACTGTATTCATAAAAAATAAAGGAAATTTATCACAGCTCATATATTAAGTTAGCACTCCAGTCAAAACTATATGTGCAACTAATTTATAAATTGCACACACATTCCCATTTCTCCATTTCTACACTATGCTGGGATGATGATTATCGCAGTACAGTTTCATTATTCTACATAATAAACCTGCAATATGAGCATTAAATAGATTATCATGCAAATCATAATAATTTTAATAAAATTAATCAGAGTTAAAATATTCACAAAACACTCATAATAACATGGTTAAGAATGTATTTTGGAGCACAACAAATATTTATCATGTCAAAGATGAAGTAATTTGTGACCAATTGCTTCCTTTCCCCAACACTGCTTACTGTTGAGGCAAGAAACGGAATTTCCTATCTTTAATTATTTTTTCACATTCCCTCCCAATGCATTGCTCTCTCTCTTCTCTCCTCCACTCCCTCTTCCTGCCCTCTCCTCCTCCTACTTTCTTCTTCTTCTTCCTCCTCTTCTTCCTCCTCCTCCTCTTCTTCCTCCTCCTCCTCTTCTTCCTCCTCCTCTTTATTAAAGATAGTGTACAATATGAATATTAAAAGCATTCAAGTTCATAGAGTAAATTACCCCTTAAACATTAATTATTAAAGCAGACAAGAAACATATAAGTTGCTACTAACCCTGAGATTGTTTTACAAAGTCGCAACTACGTTTTAATGATTGAGTAGAGAACCACCGATGTCTGAAAATATGAGCCACAGGAATATATTGAAACATGTTCTTTTGGTTTGAAAAGCTTAACGTAACGGTTAAATATGTTCATATTTCCAATAGAACTTGAAATAAAGAAGGAAAAGTTGGTTGTAGTAAAGATGTAGAGAGCTAGAAGGCATTGGACCCACTCTTGCTGCAACAACCACTATAAAATATTAACACGAAAAGTGGGTGTTGAATTTGAGAATCATTCCATCTCTATCACAGCAGTCTTGTGCAGGAGCAGCACTCTTCTTTTGAAAGAATAGTGTCTGCCTGTCTTTCTCCTAAGACTATAATGATTTTCAAACGTAATTAATGATCTCCAAAACTGTCTATGACTGAAGGTTCCTGGATGACATTGTGACCTTGTCCTACCTTGCAGTAACTGCAGCTAAGAGGATTTAGGAGTATCTAAGAGCTTAAGATTTTCAAGTTCGTATAGTCACATACTCTATCTCGAGGTTTAAGGTTCCATATTTCCCTATCATTTTTCTGATTATGGCATTTTGGATTTGCCTCATCTAAGTATCCGTCATTTTTCTTTTTTCTTTTTTTTTAACATCTTTATATTAGTCTATTTGGTTGTTGGCCTGGTTTTTAGCTTTATATACTAAGCTAAAGGCTATAGAGAAGACTAATTTTCAGCTCTGGCTTAACAGTTCTGATACTCTCATTTTTCCCTCCAGGAAATCAAGGACACCTGGACACAGCCACCAATTTCACAGCGTCTAGAATTAGTCATTCTCCAAAATTCCATAGACAGTGACCTGCTTGGCAGCCCTTTAAGCCTGCTGCTGATCCACACACACTGCAGCAAATATCTTGGCAAATACACTGCCACAGCCTTCCAGAGCCTACCACCATTCCATTTGCCACCAGTGAAGATATGGTGGACTTATTGTGGCCAGCGTGAGCAGCAACGCCCAGCTGGACTGAGTTGGCGAGTTCTGTTGATGGAGAATCCACCTGAAGTTTACTGCCAACACAACATAAAGGAGAACGTGAACAGAAGATGGTGGCCGGCTGTTTCCCAGGAGAAGCTCTCTTGCGGCTGGTTCTCCAGAAGGGAACTCGGGTGCTCTTGTCACAGAAGGACCTCAGGGCCTTGCTGTCGTTGAGGATGGATGCTGTTTGCTTCGGGGGAGCTCGGGTCTTCATCTCTGCTGTAAGTGTCATACCCTAGCTCTGGTATAGATTTCTTAGCCATTTAGTGCAGCCACGAACGTACACGGGACAGTGCTGTGGGCTCCAGCCCTTGACTGGATCTTTCATGTTTCCAGTGCATAGACAGACATTCTCCACACTTGTTGCACTTGACTTGTGTGTGTGAATGTTGTAACTTGGACTTGTCCTGTATTAAATTTGCTCTCTTGCAAAACATTAACTCTAGAAAAGTAATGAATACAGAGGATAATCTTGTTGCAAGTGATTACAGAATGATTCCTAGAGCCCACTTTCTAGGGTTATATGTGGCACCAACAGTCTTAGGTTAGATTTCCTGGAAAGAAAGTGATATATATGATTTCCTTTCAAGTTTATTTATTGATGAAGCATTTTCTAGAGTGAAAACACAAAAATATAAAACTGAAAATATTTCATGAATAAGAAAGGGAGAAAGGTAAGGGACAACACAACCTCAGGGACCATTTATTTTTAGCCTAATTCATGGGTGGAAATATCCAGAGCTAAACTCCCCCGCAGAATGTTCCTCCTTCTGAAAACACAGAGATCCCATTTTGTCCTTTTGGCAGTGGCTCAGTCATGGGCTCTGGGTCATTCAGAAAAAGAGGCCAGTGTAACTTCTAGGGCTGAAAAGTGCTCCAGAGAATGGAAGACAATTGTTTAGAGAAGGGAGGCAACGGAGAGAAGCCGCCAGAAGCCGGGAATTGGCACTTCACCATGGAGTTCACAGGGCGGGACAACTTTGTTTCCCCAAAGATAGACATCTCTGATAGTCTCCCTCTCTCCCTCCCTCCCTCTTCCCTCATCTGTCTGTCTGTCTGTCTGTCTGTTTTTCTCCCCACACCCTTGCTACACACCCTGACAGACACCCCCTCCAACACACACACATCTTTGCTTTTGGCGTTGAATATGTGCCGGCGATACTAGAAACTGTGTCAAGTAAAAGTAATAAGTACACTGACAGAAAAATAACTGAGGCCACAACTTTGGGGTTTCACTCTTAGGTTGTCTGGAGAATGAATGCTAAAACGGTAGAGTGGTGTCAAAATAAGGGTGTGAATTGGAGCAAATACAAATCTGAATGTATCTCAGTCTGACAGTAGCTGACTGTCAAGAATTCTGCATCAGACATCTCATTAGACCGTGTCTGAGAATTACACACCAAATATCCAGCAAATAGTAAAAGAGAAAAATGCACAGAGCTTAATCCCCAGCACATACTTGAGGCATCTCCCACTGAAAGCACTGTTTAAAAATGTACCAAAGTTAGCTTGGGCGGCATGTGAAGTGAGAGATCAAGGAGAATTATTCACATACACCACAGACCTTCTGTCATCGAAGGTGGCCCTTGGTGACCTGTGGTGGGATCAGCCCACTGAAGCACACAGGGCAATGCAGTCCATGGGCTGGCTTTCTGTGTCCTGAAGCCTGCGGTGAAGCATCCCATGAGATAAGGGTGATTATTTTTTAACATCTCAAATACTATAAAAGAAGAAAATCAGGGGAAAATATGGAATGATATTGCATATGAACCTCAGATCTTAAAGTATTTTCCAGCTGGCCCTTCACAGAAAAAACTTCGGATATCTCCTCTGATTTAAATAATGCTGAAATGCTGGGCAATTCCCCAGCCGTAAAAGGAAAGGAAAATACTCCGTAGTAGCAGAGCATAATCTTTATCTCCAACTCCTGCTGATATTTAAATTGGACCATGAGTGTAGGGAAAATAAATTATTTTATGTGTTATTCCCTCCCTCAAAACTGCAATAGATATGGCCCTAAATATTCCATAATTTACAATAATCTCCGTATGTTCTATTTTTGTCATACTTTTGCATGCATGTGAATTACCCAGAATGTTTATCATGACACAGAGCTGTAGATTTCCTCACAAGGAATTTTAGACTTATGCATTGTGTAAGGCATCAGAATTTGCATTTTAAACATATCGCGAATGAAGAATTGCACATGGATCATAAACTTCACTTTGCGGAACACACATAAATGGCAAAGAGCAGAGGTGGCTTTGTTAGTTTGTTTGTTTTTTCTTGAGAAAGGGTCTTGCTGTGTATTTCAGGCTGGCCTTGAACTCTCTATGTAGCTCAGACTGGCCTCAAAATTTCAGCGATTCTCCTGCCTCAGCCTGCCGAATGCTGAGATTACAGATGTGCGCCACTATGCCCAGCTGAGCACAGGTTTTTAATACCAGGAAGATTTGGATTTCAAGACTGATTTACTTATTAAATAGAAAAAAACCTGACTACACATCCAAGTGTCATGGCAAAAGTAGTTGTATTAATCAATTTTTGATACTGTTTAAAAAAAATACCTAAGACAAGCTATCTTTATAAAGTAAAAAAATGATTTTAGCAGAGTTTTGGCAGTTTTAGGGTCTACATAAGGAAGCCTTCTTCTTGGGCCTAATGATGCCATGAGGAACCAAGCAAAAATAAAGAAGCCTTCTGCACTCTTATGCGGGAATTTGTACTTACGATCACAAAATGGCTGCTGAATCTACAGAGAGAGCGACTAACTACAGAGTAGAAAATGGCAGTAAAAAGACTGTCGACTTAGCTGAATGTAATTAGTTTCAAAGAGCATTCTTGTTGCCCAGAACAGTAAATTTCAACTGTAATACAGACTACACCAAAGTATGTCAGTTAAACTTCTGAGAAGAGGTTGAACAGCAAGCCTGAGTTTCACCCAAAGCCTGAAAAACTAGTAGTGAATGCTACTGAGTGTGGAGTCCAGAGTGTTGTCTCTCTGTCACGGACAGACCCAGTGTGTGCTCCTCACACACGCACACAACAATCAAAGTGGGTGAGATTTCACAGGCACCCCGAGAGAGACAGGATGAAGTGTGCTTTGAGGACATACACGGTGTTGTCATTGGAAACATTCATTTATTTCCATGTACAGAAGTTTACTGCACTTTTTCCCCAATTCAGAAGAAAATGTTTGCAGTTCAGATGAAAACAGTTTACTTTCATGCTACTCCAAGAAAAAAATGTAATTTTTCATGATTTCAATAAAAATATTTGTTCTTTAAACTAGATTACAGTGTTTGTACTTAGCACAGCATTTTATTTCCTCGAATATTATCAATTCTGTGTGTTCAGCATCTTTGAATTCTTCTCTAGTTGTTTAAAATATATAAAGAATTACTCTCAACATTCCTACCATGCTATAGAACATTCTAATTAATTCCTCCTGTCTTCTGGTGCATGTTATTCAGCCTTTCTGTCTTCCATTACCCCTTCATTCCTACCCTCTAGTGCCCATTACTCTTCCCAACTTCTATGTGATCAACTGCATTTAGTTTCCACAAATGAGTGGGAACAGACTGCAGTTGTCACTTTATATAGTGGCCTCTACTTCCATCCACATTGCTACAAACCACAGAATTTCATTTTTTCACGGGGGAATACAATTCTTTTATGTAGAAGTATCACTTTAAAAAAAACACATGGGGCTGGGGACTTAGCTCAGTGGTTAAAGTGCTTGCCTTGGAAGCACAAGGACCAGAGTTTGATCCCCAGCACCAAAAAAATAAAAATAAAAATAAAAATAAAATAAAAAATAAAAAATAAAAAGAAATAAAAAAAACACATTCAACCGTTGATGGACACCTTCAATGATTCCACCTATTTGCCATTTTGAATAGTCCTGAAGTAAATGGCTGTACGATATCTCCTCAGTGTAATTATTTCCTTTCCTTTAGATATGCAACCAGGGCTGGGGAGTTAGCCCAGTGGTTAGAGTCCTTGCCTTGCAAGCGCAAGGCCCTGAGTTCAATCCCCAGCACCAAAAAAAAAAAAAAAAAAACGAGCAAACAAACAAACACAAAGATATGCAACCAGTGGTGCATTGTTATATCATGATAGCTATATTTTCAGTTTTTGAGGAACTTCTGTTCTCTCTCCTATGCTGGCTTCACTGAGTTATGTCCCAACTAAGAATGTGTAAGTTTCCCTTTCTTCACATCTGTGCCAGCATTTATTACATTTTGTATTTTGGTGTATTGCCATTATAATTGCAATAAGATGAAATGTGATAGTGAATGTGTTAATTTGTATCTGCTGCATGATTAGTGAGGACAATCATTTTCTTAATATACTTGTTGAGCATTTGTATTTTACCTTTTAGAAATGTATCTAGATTCTTTGCCCATCTTAAAATCAAATTATGTTATTTTTGACAGTTGAGTTCCTTAAATATGTCTGATATTAATCCCTTGTCAGATGCACAGTCTGAAAATATTCCTTTTATTCTGAAAGTTGTTTCTTACGCCACTGACTATTTTTCTTTTACTATGCAGGAACTATTTGAACGTGATATCATCCTATTTGTCTGACTTTGAGTTTCACTTTCTTGACAAAGTCCTAGATATTTTATTTTTTTGTGGTTATTGTGAATTGGTTGCTTTGTATTTCTTTTTGTCAGCAAATTCATTATTGTGTATGAAGGTGTTAATGGTTGTGTATGTTTATTTGCATCCTGCTACTCAGATAAACTTGCATTTTAGTTCTATTAGGGTTTTTTTTTTGCATATTAGTTTTATTCACTTTCTTGTCATTAGAACAAAATAACCAACATCCACAACTTATAGGAAGAGAAGTTTATTTCGTGTCATTTTCTTTGTTCTGTTAAAGTACATTCCTTTTACACTTTACTAATGAAGAGATTTATCACGGAGTGATTTTAATCTTTTTGATGGTTTGCATTTATGGAAATAAGCAAATGATTTTTGTCCTACAATCTGTCAAAGGATTATTGCCTTTACTGATTTGGATATATTGACTCTTCTTTGCAGACATTAAATGAATGACACTGTATCATGGTGTGTAATGTTTCTCATGCAATTTGGATTTGGTGGGTGAGTGTCATATAGAAATTCTTTGCATCTTTATTCAGCAACAATACTGGTCTGTAGTTTTCTCCTTTGCCTCCTTCTGCAGCCACAGCAGCAGCGGTGCCAAGGATGTGCCGAAAGAGGTGTCCTCGGTCCCCACAGGAGTAGCACCAGTGTGGCCTCCATGAGGGCAGAAGCAACTCTGGGGGCATTGACCGCAGGACCTGTGTTTTCAGGTCCCACCAGAGCACAGAGCACTGCAAGGGCAAGAGCCACATGGGGACAAGTACGGGGCAGAGTGCATGTCCTCAGGTGGCCACAGGGACCTGCAGCAAGGGCAGTAATAGTACCTGGAATGAGACAAGGTGCCGGGGAGGGGGACTATCCCATATGGAAACAGTAGTATAGTTTAATACCTCTTAGAAAAACAGCTAACTTGCCAAAATAGTGATTTTTTTAATATAAATGCTTAGGCCTAGCCAAAATAAGCATTAATTTTAATAAAATATTAAATAACGGTTATGGTGATGATTTGTAAAGTGTAACTATTAAGATAATATAGGAGTTGTAAAATCTGGGAAATTTTAGCTCTGACTATTCTAGATTCTAATGGGGGTTACTGGGGACAAACTCAGAGTCACCCTGACCAGTAATTTAGAAAGAAGAGACGTGAGACTCCACAGCAGGTTCTGTGCGTGGATAATATGGAGATGTGCAATTGATGTGGCCTGGGAATTTATAAAACAGATTTAGCAGAGAGAGCTGCTGACCTGCTAATAGGAGCCAGGAGAAAATTTCAGCCATTTTTCTGTAGAAGAAGTGCTTCTTCAAACTCCTGCAATCTCTTCACCGATGAGGCTCACCATGGCCGAAGTGGTCCTTCCTTGTCCTCGGCCTACACTGTGCTGTTGGTTTGAACAGCAGAGTCTTGTTTGGCTGGAAAGCAAGTCAAGAGAGATGTTCACACATGCTCGCTTTGGCAGCACATATACTAAGAGAGATGTCCACTGTACCCAGAAGCTGGGAATCTAGTCTGGGGTGTATCGTGGAAAATCATTTTCTCCCCTGTTGGAGGCTGACAAAGGGTCTTTTTCTAAGTACACAAATGTTACTGCATCATCCAACAAATCATCGAATTGTCTTTCTTTCATAATTGCAGCTACAAGTGCACTATCAGTTATTTCATAATCCACTTGATAGTGCAAAATTTTCAGATAGTTAAACATAGTTTTCTGTTGAGAAGTATGTAATGGCCATCTTTATCCCTCTTGACTAGTTTTGGCTTGAAGTTTACTTTGTCTGCGATTAGGATAGCTACCCCTGCTTTTTTTTGGGTTCCTGTTGCATGAAATACTGTTTTCCATCCTTTGATTTTCAATCTATGTATTTCCTTTTGGGTTAGATGTGTCTCTTGTATGCAGCATATTGCTGGGT
>PVJO010017293.1:0-39473 GCA_004026905.1 Hystrix cristata | reverse complement strand
CTCCCCCCCCCCACACACACACTCCGCCGAAATATCAGCAATTCCGTTCTGGTAAAGTATGAAAGGGGATTTTCCGTTCTCAGGAGCAAATGGAGTCTCCGCTTCGAGAGCCGCGCGGGGAGCTGCCCTCCGAGACCCGGCGCGAGCTCGGCTCGGGCGATCTATCTGGTCGCTGGGGCTGCGGCGACCACGCCAACTCGGTCCGCGCAGGAGGCGCGCCCGCCTCAGGGCGGCGGAGCCGGGGTGACAGCCGCAGGGGAAAGTCCGGGGCCCTCGCGGCCGCCTCCCGGGGTGAAGCGGCGTGAACGCGGCTTTCCTCCCTCGGCTCCTGGCCTCCTGCCTCCGAACTGGCCACACACACCGCCGCCGCGCTTCTCACTCTCCGGCGCTCCACGAGGAGCGCAGCATCCGGGGCCTTCCCGCACCGACGCCGCCGGTCGCGCGCGGAACTGAGCGCGCGCGAGGCGCGAAGGCGACCGCTGCCGGCCCTGAATCGGAGTCCCGCTTCGGGGCCGCGCCTGGGGACCGCGCCTTGGTCCGCGCGAGTCTTGGGGTGGCTTCGGGCAGAGAGTTTGGGACGCAGCCCTCGAGCTTGCGAAGAGCCTCGCGTTTCCTCCTTTACCCGCCAGGCCGGTGAGCCCGGCTTTACTCCCAGGAGAGGCCTAAAGATGCGTGTGGCTGCGCCCGACTCCTGTGAGGGCCTTCGGGCCTCCATTCCCGGCGCCGGGAGGAAGAGGGACCGGCCTTTCTTCCTCAGAAGAAACCAGGTCAGGCCTCGCCCCCTTCTCAGTCGTTTCTTTAAGATTTGAAAGAAGATTGAACTCTCTCAGCTTGACCCTTCCCCGGGTATCTTCAGAATGTACTTACTTTAGTGACATCTTCAGCCCCCTTCCAGTTCAAACTTAAGTTGTGTTAAATAGTAAGAGTGGCGATGTGAGTAATAGGCGGAAGTTTCCAACTTGGATGTTGTAGAAACAACTTTGCCTTGTTCTTCTTCAATTGCGGAGTCAAACTCTTATCTTAAAGGCTTGCTTCTAGAAACTTTTCTAGAAGGTGTCCTGTATATACTCCCCACTGTTTGTGCTTAGCCTTTCCTAACAACTCCACCTTTCGCACATGAGGCTTTGTTATACATCACCTACTGGAATAGTGAACTAGACTCTCCATGTGTGTTAGTCTTGACTCTGAAAGTGGAGTTTAAGCTTCCTGAGGACAGGGTCCCTGACTTCCAGCAACAGGAAGTGACAGACCTTTGCAGTAGTAGAAAGTGCTCTGCCCTGGAGTTCAGGACACCTGTGTGTGTGCATATGTGTGCACACACGCACCCATGTGAGTTTGGTTGACACATAATATTTATATGTATTTTTAAGTATGATGTGACATTTTGATTCATGTATACATTGGGTAGTGATCAACTCAGTAATTAGCACATCCATCACCTTAAAGTAAATTCCTTCCTTCCATTCCTCTTTTCCTTCTCTTTCTTTTCATTGTCCAAGCTGGGCTCGAATTTGGGATCCCCTTGCCTCAGCCTTTGAGAGTGCTAGGATTACAGGTGTGTACCACAGAATGTGACTCCCAGCCATTTATTGTATTTTCAAATTATTTCACTTTCTTCTATTTAGAGATATATAATGCATTATTGTTAATTATTTTTGCCCTCTGTTCTACAGAATACCAGAATTTATTCCTCCTATCAAAAACATTTTTACCTATTGAGCAGTCTTCCTCTCTTTTGTCCCCAGTCTGTGGAAACCACTATTTTACTCTTGACTTCTATGTGATCAACTTTTTAAGATTTTACTTATGAGTGTGTTCATGTGTGGGTACCTATGTTTTGTGTTTCTCAGTTCACCAGGTTGAACTTGTTTTTGTTTTTAGTTATGAGGACTGAACCTAGAGGCTCACACATGCTAAACATGTGCTCTACCACTGAGCTACACTCAGCCCTCAAATCTGTTATAAAACAAGGTGACTGTTCTCATTGACATACATGTGTGTGTGTGTGTGTGTGTGTGTGTTTTATTAGAGATTTAATCCAGGGCCTTGCACATGCTAGACAAGCAGTCTTACCTCTGAGCTACCTCCCCAGATCTCTTTCCTTTTTATTGTTGAAACAGAGTCTCACTAAGTTGCCCAGGATGGCCTTGAACTTTCAATCCTCCTACTTCAGCCTCTGGAGTAGGTGGAATTACAGGCAAGTGCCACCACACTTAGCTTCTTGTTGATTTTTGAGCTGTCTTCTAAAATTTACATAGTTTTTCAGTATCCTGAGTCAGAATTGAGCCAAACCCTATTCCCAAAACTTCACAAGTGTTAACTCATGTAATACTTGCTCAGCCTCAAGAAGAAGGTATTTTTAATATTTTGACTTCACAGTTAAGAAAAGGAGTGGTCCAGGATGTTAAGTAATTGATTTTCTGAATCCAGAGCCCAAACTCTTACGGGGCCGACCACAGGATTGGGTGTAAGTCCTTCACAAAGAGTTACCAGGTTTCCCAGTGTGGTGGCACCTGCCTATAGTCACAGCTTTCAGGAGGCTGAGGCAGGAGGATCACTGCAAGTTCAAGGCCAGCCTGTGCTACATAATGAGTTCAAGCCTAGCCTGAACTACCTAGCAAGACTCTGTCTCAAAAAATTTTTTTTCTCAGGCAATTTTTGATTCAGGGTAGTTGCTAACTGAGAAAATTAGGAAGCTGAAGAGAAACAAGACTGTTTAAAACCAGATGTATATGCAAACTGTGGCTATACATTCTTGGAAAAATAAAGCAAATTATAAATAATATGCATGAAAACAAACCTAAAGAGAGGTCAAATTTAACAGTAAAGTTAAAAAGAAGATTAACAATATAAGCTTTTTCATATCTTACATATAGCAGGAATTAAGGGAGAAGAAAGACATTCTTTATATTTGTAGGTTATGTTTGTAGGATGCTAACTCTAGCATAATTCTGTAATGTCATAAATATAAAATTATTATAGAAAATGAAACCACACTGTTTACCGTCACATTCCTCAAAATATAGCTGTTTTTTACAGTCCAATCTTTGCTCCATACATACTTTTACTTTTTCTTTCTTTCTTTTTTTTGTAGTGCTTGGGATGGAATCCAGGCCTTGTGTATGCTAGTTAAGTGCTCTACCACTGAGCTATACCCCAGTCCCCATACTTTTATTTAAAGGAAATTATTACATGCTTACAATTTTGAATTCTACTTTTTTTTCACTTACTGGTATATAATAAACATTTTCTGTGTTTATGTGTTTCTGTGTAACTAATTTTATTTGATGATTAGTTAAAACAGTGATAAACTACCACTTAGTATACTGGATATTTTTCTTTTTTCTTCTTTTCCTTTTTTTTTGGCCTTTGAGTGGAGTTGGCTCCCATTTGAACCTTCTATATTTATGTAATTTCTCATTCTGAATCTGAGAAGACCATATGCTTGCTTTTTGGTAGCCTCGTCTATCTCTACTATAGCCACGGTCAAGGTACTGGAGATGACACCCAGTAGTGACTAGGTCCTGTGGGAGTTTTTTCTTTTCTTTTTCTTTCTTTCTTTTTCTCTCTCTCTCTTTTTTTTTTTTGAAGACAGGGTCTCACTATGCATTTCAGGCTGTCCTTGAACTCACTATGTAACCCTGGGTGGCTTCAAACTTGAAGCAATTCTCTTACCTCAGCTTTCCCAGTGCTGAGATTGCAGGCATGTGCCACCATGCCTGGCTGGTCGTGTGGTTTGATAGTGTGGATGTCAGTGAAATGGTTTGAGGGAGGGGCAGTTGTCTCCTCACACGACTGACTTGCGGTGGCATTTGGGTCTGGCTGCCCAGCTTTCAATTTCACGAGGTTAATTTTCAGTCTTCCTACCAATGTTTTGAATTAATCTTGTGTTCCTTTTCCAATTAAAATATCAATAGTCAGTTTAAGTTGATACATATACTAAGAAAAGTAGTCAAATAATAGTAGTTTGTTTCTTTCTTTTTTTTTTTTTTTTGGAGATGGGGTCTTGCTAAGTTGCTAAGTTGTTCAGGCTAGGCTCAAACTTGTGATCCTCCTGCCTCAGCCTCCCAGAGTGCTGGAATTATAGCCATGTACCATCACACCCAGCTGGTGCTTTGACATTTTTAGGGTTTGTGAGCTGTAGCCTAGAAATATTGGAGGGAAGTTGGACTATATAGTTTAGAAAGTATCTATAGAAGATAGGTCAGATGGCAGCTTCTTTAAATTCCATTGTCTCTCCTTCCCTAGCTTTGGATTATTTTAACCTACACTGTGTTTGCCTTGTTACACTAAGCAAATTTGTAAAAAAGCCAAAGATATTCCTTTTCTTTGCCCACGAAGAAAACACAAGTAGGGCTGGGGATATAGCTCAGTGGTGGAGTGCTTGCTTAGCATGTGCAAGGCCCAGGATTTGAACTCAGTACTGCCCACCACAAAGTAATTGAGATAGAAAATAAAATTTATTTCCCATTTTACTTTATGGCCTTCCTAGCTCATCAGCTTGAGTATTCTTCTAAGGCTGAGCATATATATATATATATATATATATATATATATATATGAATAGCTGGTTTGCTTGCACTGTGCTAGGCATTGTACTAAACACTTTGCATAGATGGACTCATTTAAACCCTTTCCATGACCCTATGAGGTATAGATACTATTATAATTCCCATTTTATGGAAGAGGAAACTGAGGGAAGAGGTCACCCAACTAGAAAATGGCAAAGTTCACCTTTAAGCCTAGCAATCTGGTTTGTGAAGATCCATTCTTAGTAACATTGTATATTCTTTCCCCTAACCGACTTACCTCCAGATTTCTCTCTCTCTTGCTCTCTCTCTCTTTCCTTTCTCCTTCCTTCCTTCTTTCTTTCCTTCCTTCCCTCCTCCCTTCCTCCCTCCTTCCCTCCTTCCTTCACTTCCTCTTTCCCTTTCTTCTCCCTTCCTTGCTCCTGTTTTTCTTAGTTTAAAAAGCATTTTTTGAGAATGGTGTGAAGGCATCCCTTGAGTCCCTGATGGAGTACTATGTTTGTATGAGGTGAGTGTTTTGGTACCTGTCAGCTGCAGGTGCCTCAGATAAGCCCCAGTAGATTTGTTCTTCTTGCTCTAGGAATTCCTCCTGGCTTCACCTCCTCCTGACCTCCAGTAACTGTATCCCTCCCCCACTTGGAACTTCTGCTCTCTTCTTATTTTGGTTTTTATCTTGCTGCTTCATAGTATTTGAATTCTGTCTTACTATTTTGTTCCTTCATTAATTAAAGCACTTATTTAGGGATAATGTAAAATTTTATAGATAACAGGTACCATCTCTTTTTGAAGAATTTGCAAATCATTGTAGCATAACCAAATATTTAATTTGTTATATTATTTAGTAATATTTTTAGTAGATTTAATTAGATATTTAAACTTTTAGGGTTTCATTATAAAAATTTATACAGTAATGGAAGTGACAGTCCTTTTCCCCAAAATGTACAAATTGAGACTGAGATTTCAGTCCTGCTTGGGCAGTGTAATAAACATATGATTTGATATGACTGCTAAGGTTCTATGATGGTATTTGCCCAAGAAGGCAAGATGTTTGGGAGATAGTAACATAAGCTCCTTGTGCCCAGTTTGTAGAAGTCAAAGGAGTGGAAAGAAAAGAGAGTAAAACTTTTAGAAATGGGGCTGGAATGGAATCCAGGGCCTCATATCTGCTAGTGAAGTATGCTACCACTGAGCTACATCCACAGGTCTCTATACAGATCTTTTTTTAGGAAACACCTTTCTTTATGTTCCACTGCTGACATTGTTCACCTGTCTTCTTGAATTCAGTGCAAAGAGCTGAGGTTTTTCTTGCCCCAGAATCTTTGCTACCTTGAATGTATTTCTCCTCCTCACCTCTTCCTATGACATCAAGATGATGTTTCTTCAGGGAGGCCTTACTGGACTACTCTATTCAAAATATATTTCCTCCTCTTATTTTCTACCTCAGTGCATTCTTTGTTTTCGTTATATACTCATTATAGCTTGAAAATTTAAATTTGCATTTTGCGTTGGCTTGTCATTCTAGATTATAAGCAAACACTGTCCTTGCACTTTTTCTGTCTGGTTACAACTTTATTTCTCCAGCACACAGCTCCTGTCATATAGTAAATGCTCAATATATATTAGCTGGGGTCCAGCTAGGCTACTATCACAAAGAGATCTGAAAATAAAGTGGTTTAAATGTAGCTGAAATTTAATTCTCTTGCATGTAAACTGTCAAAGGAATATAAGGGTATACACAGCTAGGATGCCTTAACAGCATAAAGTCATTTATAAAATAGTTTCTTTCCATCATATTGCTCTGACATTCTCTTGGTCTTGTCTGCATGGTCAAAACTATACCATCTGCACATCCTCATTCCATTTCTTAGGAAGAGGAATAGAGTAAAAGTGGAGGGCAAGCGATTTCCTAGAAAGTGACTTGTAAATTGACATACTAGTTCTCTCTACTCACATTTTATTCTGATGTACTTGGTCCTGTGACCTCACCCACCTGTGAAGGATACTAGATTCAGTGTCTCCAGGTGGGTGGCCACAAGCCCAGTTAAAATGGCAATGGGGATAATTAATGCTGTACCTCGATTTTGGATAAATGCTGTTGGAAGAATGAATATTCAGTCTTACATTATCAGAATTTGGAATATAATAGGAATTTTAAAGCTGTGTTTTAGAAATCCAGGAAATTTGGCTATGGCACAAAAACATTAGGTACTGAGTAAAAAGAACATCAAATATGCTTCAAGTCATAACTTAGCTGTCTGTATATTTTGGGGTATAAGAGAGTCTAGTCAAGAAATTGTGCAGACGAGGTTCAGTCAGGGCAGTTCTGGGTCTTGTAAGGGGCACACTTGACTTTGTTAGGATTTGGAGACAGTAGAGTGGGAACTTCTCTGCCTTCAACAAGCTTCCAGAAATATGTTATTAACTGTTGTGGTCAGGTAAGACCTCCCTGTAATCCTTCCCTACATAGAAGGATGCCATTTTGAAGCAAGAATATTGTTTGGTTCCAAATGCATGCACGTGTGTGTATGTGTGTGTGTGCGCGCGTGTGTGTGCACGTGCGTGCGTGTGTGTGCACGCGTGTGCGCGTGGGAGGGTTGTTGCTGGGGATCAATTCAGGGGTGCTGCATTACATCCTTAGCTTTATTTACTTATTCAGGTGCTGAAGATTGAACTCAGGACCTTGCACTTGCTAGGCAAGCACTCTACCACTGAGCTAAATCCTCAACCCCTTTTTTATTTATTTTGAGGCAGGATCTCACTGAGTTGCCTAGGCTGACCCCAAACTTGTAAGAGCCTCCTAATGCAGCCTTCTGAGTAGCTGGGATTATAGGCATGAATCAGTGTTCCCAGCTCTCATTCCAAACTTTTGTTGACCTAAATTCAACACCAACAACGACTGAAATTCTAAAGCTAAAACCAGAGCAAAACCAGACTGTAACTATTTTAAAGAATATGGATAGAATTTATGATCCACTGGTGTACCTGACACAAAAATAACTTTTCGACAAGGGTGGGCTGAGCATGGAAGTGACCAAGGTCATTTCAGCAAGGCTTGTCATCAACTGGCCTCTCCATGTGATTGAAGATGAGAAGCAGGAGCTCAACTGCTGCCACCACTTTTTTTGTTTGTGGTTACAGGAGACACTGGGCTTGGCATTAGCCTCTCCTGTTTTAAATCCTATCTACACTTAAAAGGTAATTATTCTCCCTCCATTTCTTCCCATATTTGGCTAAAAGTTTGGGGAACCCATTTTGATCCTTTCTTACCTTTTGGCTGGTCAGACTCCTTCCAGCTGAGCTCACAAGTCTGTCTTTATGAAACCATCTTTGACTTTCTGCAGGGGTAGTGAATCCTTGCTCTGCTCTCCTCTTTTAGCATTTTTTCCTTGTCAGAGCACTTCTCACTTTTGGCCTTCAAGTTCTGTTAACCTGTTAGCAACTATTCTTTATAAACTATTCCAGGATATAAACCATATCTTATTAATCACTGTTTCTCTGTGCTTTGCACAATACCTGGTATATGGGAGGCACTTGAAAAATGTTTGCTGAATGAATGAAAGAGCAAATAAGCCTTTGGGTTCTTTCTATAGCATTTAAACTATTTTAAAGTGGTTCATGACCCCCCCACACACACACCCACACCCAAGGCTGGCAACATAATGTCATTTCAAGTTTTCCTGGTTTCTAAAAATTTCCTCACTTGCTTACTGAAGTAAAATTGAAGTTCAAAATTCTTGAATGGAGAATCAGTTGGCCTTTACCTTTCATTGTACAATTAAGTCTAAAATGGCCTAAAATATAAATGTTGCTTGAATTAACATAAAGACTAAAGCTTATTGAAAGTAAATTCCAACCAATCAGTCAATCAAAAAGTGTAAATAACTGATACTAGAGTCTTTTCTTGTTTTGACAGTGGGTGGAGGTCGGAGCAGAGAAAAGTTGGTGTTTGGACCTTCATGGGGGCAGGATGGGAAGGGGTTCAAAAGGTCATTTGAGTAGCTACAGAACATAGAGAAGGGAACCAGGAGACACTGATTTTGGACTTATGTATTTAAGGTCTGCATTTTAGAGGGGTAGAAGTATGGCACAACTGCTCATGTTTGGAGTTTTGTGAAAATATTGTTGAAAACTATATGGCACATGAACACAGTTTTATAGGATTTGTTGAGTGTTCAGTGTTTGTGCATGTGCGCATTTTTAAAAAGTTTCTTCATTACAGAGGAATTCATTGCCAGAGGAATTAAATAATGGGTCTTATAGTCTAAATTGTACATTGAAATATCTCTCTTAGTAGTAGAACAGTTTGAGTATTTTGCATGACTGACTGATAATAAAGATAGTTCTGGACAGGGAAAAGATGAAGATATATCATGATTTGATTTTGAGTGAGTGCCTCGTAAATAGAGGCTGTCATAATATACATTTTATGGTGACTTGCTAATATCAAAGGATCTCTGATACTCATATTATTCAGGTAGAGCTGCTTAAATAGCTAAACACACTTTTCAAACTTCTGATTGTTTTCTTAATACCTTTGAAGTGGAGCGTCAATATGTGTAGAGGTCCTGTGTTACACAACTGTGTAGTACTCTGTGATCAGTTTGCTTTTTTTTTTTTTTTCTTTTTTAAAATTCTCTCTTGAGCCGGAATTAAACTAGAGTCTGAGAGTCAGATGTCCCAGGTTTTTGTTTTGACTGGCTATCTAACATTTCGAAAATCATTTCACCTCTAGGGTTGAAGTGTGACTATGGTAACTTCAGAGCCCATTTCAAATCTAACACTGTATATGTTTTTATTTAGTAGAAACAACTGAAGTATTTCAAAGAGCACATCAGCAGCATTTGGATTGGAATGCATGTCTTAACTTCTGTTGTTTTTGTTTGTTTTTTACTTAAAAAATTTTTTTTTTACTTTTTAAATTTTTAATTGGTGTACAGCATATACATGGTATAGTAAATGCACAGGAGTGCACTAGTCTTAAGTGTGTAGATAGTTGAATCTTTAAAAATTGGTATTGAATTATAATTAGCCAAGATTCAACCTTTTTATTTATTTGCTGGGGGTCAAACTCAGGGCCTCGCTCTTGTTAGGTAAGTGTTCTCATGGAGCTGCACTCCTAGCCTCAGATCCAACCTTTTTAAATTGGTCTGATGACTACTTATAACTGTATATAGTTATGAAACTACTATCATAGTCAAATATGGGGCCATTTCTATCACCCTCAAAAGTTCTCTTGTGCCATTTTGTAGTTGATCCCCTCCTTCTACCCATAGCACCTGGCAACTTTTGATCTGTTTTCCATCCTTATAGGTTTGCCTTTTGTCATGTAAATTGGCACCTCCTGCTTTATACACAATAGAGTACTACTCTACCATAAAAAAGATAAACTTGAGTCATTTGTAGGAAAATGGATGCACCTTGAAACCATAATATTAAGTGAAATAAATTAGACACACAAGCTTAAATATCACATGGCTTCTCTTATATGAAAACTCAGTAAAAATAAAGAGAAAATAAAAGACAGGTAATAGGAAATAGGGAGATAAATTGTTCTCATATGGGAAGGGGATCAAGAGATGGAGGGAAGGGGGTGGGAGGAAAAGGATAAGGGATAAAGAAAGAAATTACGATATGTTATGTATATGTACCAGTTCCACACAAGGAATGTAAATATTGTATAATGCAAACAGTTACATACCAAAAAAGAAAAAAAAAAAGGATCAAGCGATAATGGTCAGGTGGGAGGAAGGGAGGGGAAAGGAGATGAAAAAAGAATTTAAGATGTGTTACATACATGTACCAATTTCCCACAAAGAATGTAAACATTATATTCTACACACATGTACTGATAAACTAAAATTTTTAAAAGTCGTATAAATGAAATCATATTGAATATAGACTTTTGTGTCTAAATTTTTAAAAGTGCTTTAAGATTCATATAATACTTGTATAATTGTCACTTAGATTAGAGAACCTTCCTGCAGCACCCCAAAAAGTTCTGCCATGCCCTTTTTCAGTTAACTTGGTACCCCTCTTCTGACCTCTATCACTGAATTAGTTTTCCTATTTTTAAAAAAAAATTTACAGTTTATTAATCCTCTTGTGAAAAACTCACACAATCACTGCAGACAGACATTGCAGAATCTTTACTCTTTCAGCTTTTTGTCAGCACTAACATTGGCCTTTGTGGTGGCCCTGACTTTCTTCATCCTGTTCTTGTGCTCCTTCTGCTACTTTCCTGAGGTCTTTTTCTTCTCGTTCGGGCTATGACTTGCAAGTCTATGTTTGGGTTCATTTTTCTTCACATAATCCAAGGAATCATAAATTGTGCTGAAGCCAGTAGTCTTGCTACCACCAAAATGAGTTCCGAATCCAAACACAAAATTGATATCTGGTGTGGTCTTGTACATTTTGGTGAGTTTTTCCCGAATTTCTGTCTTAGGTACTGTTGCTTCCCCAGGGTGAAGGACATCAGTGACCGTTTGTTTCCTTTGAAGTAGTTGGTTGGTCATGAACTTCTGGGTCCAAATAGTCACAGGGCATTCATGATGGCAACAGATCCTCAGGCAGCCAGGGAGGGAAAAAGAATTAGTTTTCCTATTTTTGTATTTCGTATAAGTACAATCATATGGTAGGTATTATATGACTTTTTTCTTAATGTCTCTAAGATTCATTTACATTATAGCTAGTATTAATACTTTGTTCTTTATTAATAGTTTTGGGGGTTTTTTTGTTTTTTTGGTTTTGTTTTTGGTTTTTTGAGACAATGTCTCACTATGTAATACAGGCTGTCCTTGAACTCACTTTGTAGCCCAGGTTGGCCTTGAATTTATAGCAATCCTCCTGCCTCAGCCTTCTGAGTGTTGGAATTACAGGCATGAACTGCCATGCCTGGCAAGAGTTTGTTCTTTTAAAAAAATCGCTGAGTAGTGTTCCATTATATGACTATATCACATTTCATTTACTATTATATTGTGATAACATTTAGCTCGTTCCTAATTTTTATTAGAATTTTCATGGGGGAGGGGCAAGGCCTTGTTATGTAACCCAGGCTGGCGTCAAACTGCCTTCTGAGTGCTAATTTTTGGCTATTTTGAATAAATCTTTTTTATTTTTCCGTGCTGGGAGTCAAATTCTGGGTTTTGTACATCCTAGGTAAGTGCTCTACCACTAAGCTAGAGCCACAGTGGGTAAATCTTTTATGAATAGTCTTGATATCTTCTGGTAAGAGTATGTACTCATATCTCTTGGATATATTCCTATGAGTGCAACTGTTGGATATATTCCTATGAGTGCAACTGTTGGATCATTCCTTTGAGTGCAAAAGCTAGACGTATGTTTAGCTTTTGCTGATGCTACCCAGGAGTTTTCTAAAGTGGTTATATCAATTTGTACTCTCACTATCAATGTATGAGAGTTCCAGTTAAGATACGAGAGATGGGCTTAACATTCCCCAAGTGGTACTTCTTATTTTTCTTTTGTGGCTGTCTATATCAGGTACCCTACTGCCAGTCCAGGAGATATTTGCTTTGGTTGCAGTAGGCCTCTTATGAAGACCTATCTCACATTTCTTTGCTCTGCAGCCTTCTACAGCCCGCCTCACTAGGTCCTCAAGGGGCCTTTCCCAGAGGGGTTCCATGTTAGGTCCTATACATGACCAAACAGAATGTCTAACACTTTGCATGTGTTAGCCTGTTTTTTTTTCTTTATAAATAACCTCCCCATAGGGATGGAATAGTCTGTGGGCTGTTCCTGTGAATCTGTTAGGGTTCACTAGAGGAACAGATTTAATATAAAATATATGTATCATATAAAGGGTATATAGAGAAGAAGAGAGAGGATTTACAAGGTAAGCTTACAGTGGTTGCCTGTCAGGTGTGGAGGAATGCAACAGGGCTCTCTATCCCCTGGAGAGCTGAAGGAGCCAGTCACAAGTCAAAGACCTGGAGCTCACTGCAGAGTCCTGTGCAAGTCAGTACTGGGAAGTAAAAGGATCTGCTGAAGGGCAGGCTGAAGAGTACACTGGAAGCCTGGAGATGGATGTCCAAAGTCAATGGCAAAGATTGGAGTTCCTTCAAAGAGGCAGAAGTGATACTTCCTTCTTTCCCTTTTTATTCCACCCAGGCTACAAGCATATTGTTTGGTGCCACCCATACCCAGGGTGGGTCTTCTATTTTCAGTAAGTCAGTTATCTACACACGCCCAGAACTGTGCTAAACCAATATGCTAGGTGTTTCTTACTCAAGTTGACACCACAGTTTACTATCACCCAACTCTTTATGCTGCAGTCCTAACAAAGCCTCTTTTAGATGGCATATTTTTGCCTATTGTGATTTCTCCCTCTGGTAAAGCATGCAGGATTGGAACAGTAGATCTAGTAACACCAAGTACCACTGGTGTGGAAAGTGGCCAGTAGCTACAATTGGTAACAGTGCAGACAGCTAGCAGCAGAGAATAATGGAGAACAATGAATTGCCAAGAGCCATCATGAGCAGTGGCCAGAACGTTGTAGCTGCTTGTTCTAAGTGGCAAGGAGGTGCCTCCAAAAGAGCTGATAGCCACTGGCATTCAAATCACAGTACTGTTAACACTAGAAGAACTATACTTTGCCAATTTATGATTTCTGTACAAATTGAGCAAGAACACTCTGCTGGTTGGTAGTATCTTAGAAGCATATATGGGGACCCTTCCCTTTAGTGGGACTGAAGAACAGAGTGGACAACATTGACCAATATCAACAGAAAGAACCAGCCTGCATCTGATTTAGTCTTCATGAAGCTAAGAATCCGCAGTAGCCTGTGACAATTACTGCACATTCTTGCTAACAATTAGTATTGCCAGTATTAATTTTAGACTTTTTGGAGAATGACTACTACTTCTAGAGTGACATTGCACATTCAGGACCAATAGTGCCAGTCAGGTGGTGGAGCATCAGCAGTGATCAGTCAGGTTCCTTATGTTTCTGAGCAGAGGCTTAACAAGGCAACCAACAGGGGAAGATGGTGGTAGAACTACCTCATGTTGCCAAAAATGCTTGCCTTCTTTTTAGTTACTATTCCACTGTAGTGGTAGGAAGTCTTTTTCTAATTTGATAACCCTTTCCTCCACTTTAATATTTTTTTAATCTTTGTTTCACCAGAAGAAAATATCTGGGGGCTTTTGTTTAGCTTTGTTGAAAAAAGTAGGTGAGTTTATTTCACCTTCATTTGAGATGGGCTTTGGAAGCCTGCATCAAAGCACCACTGAAAGTAAGGAAATAATTATTAAAGAACAGGAAGGTGATTGCAGAGAATCCACAATTGCAGTGTGGGTCCATGTGCATGTACAGAGCAAAACTGTACTTTTTTGTTTGCCACAATAGTAGTCTTGTGGTTGGAGATTTAGCTCAGTGGTAGAGCACTTGCCTAGCAAACACAAGGCCCTGAGTTTGATCCTGGCATCGCCCCCAAAAAACCCAAAACAGTAGTAGTCTCCAGGAAATACAGTGAGGCTAAAGGGACCATTTGGGATTCAGCTGTTACTGACATAATTACTAGGTGTTGCTAATACTACGTGGGTTTGAATTGGTAGGCTCTGAATAGGCTCTGCAACGTAGTTGTTTATCTAATAACATACCTGTGAAAGTACAACAAAAACTGCTGGATTTTTTTTTTGTACCCTTTTCCTAATGTAGACTGTGTAATGGGGTTTTTAATATATACCTAAGAGGAGCTTGGGATTTAGCTCAGAGGTTAGAGTGCTTGCCTGGCAAGCACAAGGCCCCAAGTTCAATCCCCTGAACCAAAAAAAAAAAAATTATACACACACACACCCACCCACCCACCCCCCTAAGAATCATTATGCATTTTTTTTTAACCAAGAGCATGTATCGGTACCATTATGCATTTTCAATTATTTTTGGCCACTCTTCAAATATATGAATCAGATTAAAGAATAGTCACTCAGACTTGAATTAAATGTATATTCCCATAATGGGGATTATCTTTTTTCTTTGCTCAACATTATTATAGCAAGTTAAAATAATAGAAGATAAGTAGCTATTATAAATGAACCATTAAAAGCAACAGTAAGCCAAAGTTATCATTGATCTCTCCTTGTCTCTTATTTTATAAAAACTAATGTAGCAAATTGCTATCGAGTTACCAACTTTAATAATAAATCTGTTGTGTCAGGGCAGTGGCCTGATGTTTTCTTTTACATTAATATATAGTCAATTGATTTAATCCTCTGAACACCTCATCTTACTGGCATAGCATAAAACCATTTCTTAATTGAAAGGTAAAAGAATCTTGGAATGGAACCACCTGGCAAAATATTTTTTACTGAAGATTTCTACTCAATCAATAGCCAAATAAATATGACCTTATTTTCAATGACAGTTTCAAATTTGAAAGACCAAAAAAGAGGATGCTTTGATTTATCATCTATTTGGGTAATTGGTTTATAGATGTATTTAGAAACCTAGGTTTCCTCCCCTCATTTGCAGAGGAGTGAGGCTTTTGGAGATATTTTAAGATGCTACCTTTTTTTTTTTTTTTAGTGAGTCATAAACTACAATGTGGAAAATGCACTCAAGTATCAGACAGTTTAATATGAGTACATAAAACATTGATACTGTGCTGCTAAATCTCTTCCTTCCCTCAACTTCTGGAAGAGAAGGCAAATAGCTGATGCTCTTCCAGCCAGTATATGGCACCTTTCCATCTGGCTATGCATGCCAGGATGCCAGGCACCACACCACCACTGTCTCACAGGAATAGAGCTGCTGGCTTCTTCTTGCTACTAGTTCCAATTTTCTGGCAATGATGATTACCATAACCCTGTCATTCTTCCTGTCCATCTTCACAAATCTTGAACCTAGTATCCACCCCCTGAGCTTTTTCCTCACATGTTTCTGGTAAGAGTATAATGGGTACCTTAAAATAATGCAGAAAAAGAGAAAAAAAGCAAGAAATAACAAATATAATAGAAATTAAAAACAAGTTTAATTTAGGAGAACGCTTTTCTTTGTCTTTGCCCAGTTGCTTACTTATTCATTTGCTTGTTACTTTTCTTTAGATGTCATAGATGTAACCCAGGTAAGCTTGAAAAATGACTGTGCATCATTGTCATATCACAAGCATAACTCAACTTGGAAGGAAGCAATTTGAGGATGGCTATCATATTACCATTCTTCGTTTTTCTTCACCTTATGCATGTAACCGTAGAGAATATGGAAGAATACCTTAATACTCACCCCTTGAAGAGGAAGCAGTGATTTTTTTTTTATGGTCCTCATAACTCATGCCATCAATTTTTTCTCTGATAGTCCATGTCAAAATCGGAGTAAGTAAATGGAATGACAATCCTGTTAAATGTGTTCATGACATTGCACTGGCAATAAAGCATGCACAAATTTACAATTAAGGTTTGTCTTTCTCCCTAGCCATAGAGAATTGTGACAAACATTAAGTTGTGCAAGCAAGGGGATCCAAAGGGCATTTATCAAAATAAAAACACCAGATGGATCTTCTCAGGATTATAATGTCTTCTTATGCAATTATTCTTTTCCATTGTGTATTTTTTGACTGAATAATAATTACCTTTGCACTGAGAAAAGGCAGTTCCAGGTAGTTTCAACCTGTTTTATTATAACCTGTCTTTCTTAAATTTGCAAGACAGCATAGGACCATAACTATTTATTCAGATAAAAGTATATCTGTTCCAGATCTTAGCTTTCAAAGGGTAATGGACTTTCAAATACTCTACCACTGAGCTTTTAATATAATCAGTTTGGTGCTACAAAACACACTTAGATGCACATGGATGGTATGGTTAATTTCCTAAATTATCACTACGAATCATCAGTGTAGCAGAGAAAAGAGACTTGAAGCCTTAGCCCAATGGTGAATTGACAGCCATCTTTAACCAGGCTGACCTAAGAATGACCCTGGGTGCAGGAGTGAGATCTGTTGCAGAGCACAGGAATTGGATAGCTAACAGGCCTGGAGGCTCCTACTGTGCAGCAACTGCAGAATTACAAGATCTGCTGTACACATAGATGACAAACAGTGGCGGAAGCCTCATGCTCTTTTATTATATGCTTTGAAATAAACAGAGTTGTGAGTGTTTAATGTTTATTTAGTTTCTCCTTTGTAAAGTTTTAATATTTATAAAAGAACAATTAACACTTTTTAATTATTTTAACTCTTCTAATTTGAGCATGTATTCAAGTATTTTTAAGTGTGTAAGTGTATTGTACACACACAGAAACACACATCGTAAGAATTAATTTTTGGCAATGGAATCATATATTCTGAAGTGCCTAAAATATGTGGGTTTTTTTGTTTGTTTGTTTGTTTTGTTTTTTTTTGGTGCTGGGGATTGAACTCAGGGCCTTGTGCTTGCAAGGCAGGCACTCTAACCACTGAGCTAAATCCCCAGCCCCAATATGTGGGGTTTTATGACAATGTATACCTGTTGTTTTGTGGTAGCTCTTTACCCTTAAGGTGTGCTTACATTCTAAATTTCCTGCTTAAATCTTTATAGCTAGGAAAATAATGATAGTTTAGGAGGAAAACACACATCCAGACCTACAGAATATGGATCTGGGCTTAACTGGCATGCTACTTGTCACAGAACTGCTTTGTGAAAGTTAATTCCTTTCTACTTCCCAGATTCTATATGATTCAGTCTAATTGGTGGGTCTTAATTCCAGAACACCTAACACAAAGAAGTGTAAGAAAAATGAGTTTTTACTTTAGGAAGTAGAAGGTTTTTGGTTTAGTTTTAGGAAGCAGAAACTATTATAGCTCTTTCAAAAAGAAAGCTATGTTAATTTTTTTAATTTAAAAAATGTTTTTGGTGCAGGGAGTTGAATTCGGGCCTACCGCCAAACTATGCTCTTAGCCCCTGAAATAGTTATTTTAATAAAGCATAGTTAGTAATGAGAGGGATAGACATTTGGAGTAACTAAGCAATAGGAGTTCAGGCTACCTTAGTAACTTTCAGTAACTAAAGTGCAGAATTTTAGGGTTGTTTTTTTCTTTTGTGTCATTTCTTTTCCAAAGATTTTCAAGAACAGGAAGTGGATATGCTCATCTTGTAAAAAAAGATCAAATTATTTGTCCTATGAGCATACAAAATAATAACTATAGGGGCTGGGGATTTAGCTCAGTGATTAGAGTGCTTGCCTTGCAAGCACAAGGCCCTGAGTTTGATCCCCGGCACCACACACAAAAAAAAAAATAATAATAATAATAACTATTTACTCATCAGTCTGAAAATGCAAATGGATTTCTGCACAATATTCTCCAAGTGTAAAATTCATTTTAAAAATAATCCACAAACAATAACCATCAAGTCTCTCAGTTTTTCAAAGGCCACTGCAGTTTGCAGATAGATCTTACATTTGAAATTTGTTGATTACTTTGAAAGTTCCTTTGGAAGCACCATGGGAACTAGACTCTCAGATTTTTTGGGGGTCTGTGATCCTGAGGTAGTGCTAACCCTCTGAGGTAGAGTCAGACCCTACCCTGACTCTATTGGAGGGAGGGGGTAGCCCTCTTCCTCATGTTTACAACATTGAAAAATGACAAAGGTTTTAAGTCAAATCCTTACAAATACCAAATTTTAGCTGAACCACCTTCCCTTCAGGGCCATTAGAGGATGCCAAATTTGACTGTTGTATTTATTTTCAAGATCAAACTTTTAGAGTTGGAGATTTGGCTCAGTGGTAGATTGCTTGTCTTGCAGGTGCAAGGCCCTGAGTTTAATCCCCAGCACTGTCCCCCCGGCAAAAGACCACACTTTTTCCAACATAGTATTTCATGGTTTTTATTTCTTGCTGTGGTTTTAATGAGAGAAGCAGATAGTGATATGTATATTCTAACTGGTAATGCTTTCTAATAATATGGTAATTTGAGTTTCTGTAATTATTCTCTGAAAAGTGTGGAGAATCTGTGGCTAAGGGAAGAATATTTACCTCCCTTGCTCTGTGACACATGAAGATTTTAATCTGATTCATAACCCTTTACAAATAGCTTCATCTTGACAAGATCACTGTATTTGATCACCTATTCAATTCATTAATTTTTCACATTGGGCGTAAGTGCACACATGGGAAATGACAACAAGTGAGTGCCAGTGACCTCATTAATTTGACTAACACTTCTAAATGAATGGCTTGGCATTATGGAATTTTGCCCCATGGAAACCTGTCTACCTGAAGACACTTATACGATCTTACCATTGACTACTGCAGAGATTTATGTTCTCTGCCACTTTGATCTCTTTCAAGCACCCCAGTGCTTGTTCTTTTATAAGTACTATTTTTGTGCCCAGATGACATTCCCGTGTGAGATTCGTCTTTGACTTGACTTGTTTATCATCTCGAATCTAGGAAGTAGGATGCTTTTGATTTAGTTTCAGGAAGGAGAAACTATTCTGGCTCTTTCAAAAAGAAAGATTTAAATATAGATAATGAAGTCCTTATAAAATTGGAGTAGTGAGCTCAAGATTGGGCTTACAGGAGTGACTCTCAAAACAGTACTGCTGAACTGATCTGAAATTTTAGCTGCTACTGATCAAGAAGAGTCTCAGAGACTGCTTAGAACTGTAGAATTCAAGAATTCATCCCAATACCTTCACAAAGCTAGTGACTAGACCCTAGAATCCTGCTGCAGCAGTGTAACTGCCTTGTCTTCTTTCTACTTTCCAGACTTTATATGGTTGAATCTAATTGGTGTTTATTCTAGAATACCTGCTACAAGGAAATGAAGGGAAAAATGATTTTTAGCTTTCAAGCCTCTGCAGTACTGGAAGTCATACTAGAAAGAAGTTGTAAGATGTTGATTGCTAATTTACTGTCCCCATCTTACAATCTAAAGAAGGGAAAGGGTATAACAGAATAAGAAATCCACGTGTTCTCTTTCTCTTCCTCATGCCGGTTGATTTTCATTTATATGGGTGTTGTAGTTACTTTTCTCTCATTGCTGGGACAAAATACCCAACACCCAAAGTTAGGGGAAGAAAGGTTTATTTAGCTCACAGTTTGTAGAGGTTTCAGTCCACAGTCAGCTGAGTCCGAGGCAGGGTGGCATGGCAGACAGGCAGAAATCAGCAAAGGTAAGCAAGGGATGCAAGCAAGCTAAGCAGCTAACCAGCTTCTTCCTGTATTTTATATCTTATCCAGGCTACCTGTCTTTAGGGTGGGCAGTACTCCCACCCTTAATCCTAATACCCTTAATCTTCGTGTCACATCCTTGATCCCAGCAGAGCCATGCCAAACCGATCAGTGGATTAATTTAGTAATCACACACTCTAGATCCAGCTATCTCTTACCACATGAGGCTTTGGGGGAACATCTAGACACAAACCATAACAATGGGTGAATTTTTTCCCTAAAGTACTAAAAATAAATGATGGTTTTCTAATATTTTTCTGCTGTTTATATGAAATAACTTAGCATATCCACAACACTTTTCCAGGTGTTATTTGAAGATATAATAACCAGTCTAAGAGATTCTCCATCATCTTCCATCTTCTGTTCCAACCACTTGTCCTGATTTCCCTATTAACTTCTATTTATTTCTGTTCTCACCTTTGCACATTTCCCTAGTATTGCTTTAGTTGGATTGTGTTGTTTGGTTTCAGCCATCTTTGGAATCTTTCTTGTTTCTAGGCCTAGCAACTGGAGGAAACATTACTCAAATATACACCTCTGGATTTATTTTTAGTTTTGCAGTACTGGAAGTTGAACCCAGGTGCTTTGCACTGAGCTATGTCCCTAGCCTTAAAAAACTTTTTTTTTTTTTAAAATTTCAAGACAGGATCTCACTAAATTGCTCAGTCTGGGCCAAACTTGCAATCCTCCTGTCTCTACCTCCCAAGTAGCTGGGATTACAAGCATGCACTACCATGCCTGGCCACTTCTGTCTTTATACCTGACTGGGTATGTTACCTGGACCCCTCAATCAGCCATACAGAATTAAGTCAGTGATAATTATGTTACTGCAATGCTCTTAAAATGTTTTATTATATATAAATTTAAAACAGAGCTGGACATATCAACTGAATAAATTGAAATATTTAGGGACTGTGTTTATTTCTTATTGCTGAGTTTCCCTGGTCTTGTTGGAATCAGCACTCAAAACAGTCACAGAATAGGAAATATTGGTTGAATTAGTCACAGAATTTAATGGACATGAAGTCACATTTCTAGAACTCATTCATTTATTTTGATAAGAACTGTGCTTTACGTTTGTGCATCTTTCTTTAGAGTGCAAACCTTTGAAAGTGTTATGTTTTCAAGCTATTTAGTCATAAGGTATGACTCAATTACGGAATGGAGTGATTAAGCTATGGATCAGTCAGAGCTTGTTAGGGAATTTATTGGCTCATATAACTGAAAGGCCATTGCAGTTTTCAAGGGTAGCTGGTCAGGGTTCACATGATGTCATTAGTGCCTATCTTTTTTTTTTTTTTTTTTAACCTCTGATGGTAATATGGCTGGCTGCTTTTTGATGTATTTGATTCATTTTCAGTCTACACATGATGCCTTCAAGCAACTACAAGGAATACAGCAACTAAATACCAAATCTGGTGGGAAGGACAGTTCACTTCTTGGAGTACAAATATAAGTCCCAGACCTGAACTTCCTTAGCCCTGATTGGCCTGTGTGTAAACCCAGGCAGTGACTGAGGTATAGAACTCTGACTGACAGTCTTGTCTTAAACTCTGCCCCCAAACACAAAGGTAGAATCAGCTTCTTCATGGACTGAGAATAGGGCTGCAACATGTCCCCAGATGGAAATTTAGGAATTGTTATCACAGGAAGCAGAGAAGGTGCTAGACTGCAAAAGCAACACTTGTCCACCATGAGCAGAAAACAAACTATCTCCACCAAGAAAGTACCAGAAACTAGAGATATGAAGTCAAGAACCATCCTGAAATTTCTGGCTGTGTTTTAGTGTTCTGGACACAGGACCAGCTGACACCCTAAGAGCAACCATCAGTCCCCTAATCTCCTACCAGTTTAGGAAACAACTGAAATAAAAAACGAAAGCTGGTATTGAGGACATGAGTCTAGAGTCAAACTGAGATGCACCATGGTAGAATATACCCAGAAGTTCTCAAGAATGATTCAAGACTCTGGGCATTATTTGTCCAGGTTTCCCTTTTTTAAGAAAACTGTTATTGCAATAAAAGTAACAAAAAAGAAAGAAATTCAGACATACATAAATGCAGAGAGATAGTACAAAAAACTACATTTACTTAACACCCAAATTCAATTACTAAGATTTGTCATTTTACTTATCAATTATCTCCTTTCCCCCATTAGCTAAAGTATTTTAAGGCAAATCCCAAATATCATGGCATTTTACCCCTACATTTCACTTTATCAAATGTTCCATTTTAATAGTCTTGTTTCATTACTATTAATAAATGCAACTAGAAATTACTCAACTATCAATCTAAATATGGTTGAGCATTAAAAGGTTAAATTCCCTACCCTAAATCCCAGAAGCTAAAGAATATTCATAACACTGCAAGGTTGTGGCATTCTAAACAGTAAGAAAGGACGTAAAAGGATAAATTTAGTATATGCTCAACTGCACAGGACTTTGGCTGGATTCCTCTTGAAGCAGTTTGTACAGTGAGTGGAAAGGTACCACAACTGCCAGGTTTATTAATCTGATCATCTTTAACAATTGTCTTTTTATTAGAGAATTAAGCTGTTCTCCTTTGAGATTTCAACATGATTGTATTGCTTTTGAGAAACTGAACTCCTTAGAAAATTACTTGTTAGTGTGCTCAGTTTATTTCAATGTTTTAACACTTCCTTTGGTTTTAACACAGACACCTCAGCCTGATTAACGTGAATCAATTTCTTATGTACAGTTGGATATGCAAGAATAACTAGATTCCAAAAGAAATTAGTGGTTGGAATTTTTTGTTTTGTTTTGTTTTTGTGTTTTTGAGACAGGTTTCACTCTGTAATTCAGGCTGGTCTTGAACTCACTACACAGTCCAGGCTGGCCTGGAACTTGCAGTCATCCTCCTGTCTCACCTTCCCGTGTGGTGGGATTGCAGGCATTCGCCACCACGCTCAGCTAGTGGTTGGAGTTTTTACACTAAAAATTTAACTGGCACTATTTCCAGAGAGATGATAAATCAAATTTTAGACATGTGATGCAGCAGTATCTTTTAAGTAAAATATCTAGTATAGTTTCTTTAGAGTTGCCAGTGAACCTTGTCTCCTGAAGCTATAATTCAGAAGATCCCAAAAGGCTTTTATTGTTGACAGCATTTTCATTGATACCAATCTAGGTGAAACTAGACAGGGTGGAAAGAACAGCTGGAAACAGCTATTGATTTATTCATTTGACAAATATTTTTGGGGATTCTGTTGTGTGCCAGGCACTGTGCTAAGTTCTGTGAGTAATTTAAAGAAAAAATGAGAAAGACCATGATTACAAGGAACTTACAGTCTACTAGAGATAAGTCCTTACACAAAGTAGAATAAAAAGTTCCACAAAAGAAATATAGAAATTCTTGAGGAAGAGGGGGGAAACCGAGATATATCATGTGCAGGTATAAATTAACTATGATGAATGTGATCACTGTGTTTATCTACAATGTACCAAAGATTTATTTACTCCTAGATTGTGGAATCTGAGATGATTACGTGAAAAGATGGCAGTTCAAATATGCTAGGAAATGTGTATTCGATTTAGACACGTGGAAATTGGCAGGAAAGAAAGGGGCTACAACCATTATAAACCACTGTATCTTTTAGAAAAGAACCATAGTGAGGATGCCACCATGGTCCTTCATGTGTGTGGACAAATAAGTGGTATTACTCTTTATCAATTTGTGTCATATATTATGATGTATGGCTTATGTATTAATGTTGTAAAAAGGACAAAAGAAATTACAAATCTTCTGATGCTATATTAATTACCATTTTGTAAATCTGTTGAAGTTTTACTTCTGCAAATCTTTAAAATTTTGTGTTGAATAGGAGCAAAATATTAATTCCATCATTATTTGATGGGAATAGCTTTGTCATAAACCTTGAACCTCTGCCTAATATGTAAAGTATAAATAAAAGGGGAAAATATGACAAATGTCTTTGATTAAATTCTGTTTATTTTATCTTCTTATGTTTTTTTGAATGTTTGTTTTTCCTCATGTTCATTGTCATTATCCAAATTCAGATCAATAGTTCTCAATTAGGACTCCCTCCCTTTCGCCCTGATCTCCTCCATCCTCTTCTTCATCTTGCAGAGTGAAATTTCTAAAATACCCAGTTTGATAAAAGTTCTCCATGCTTTAGAATGATTCAGTGACATTGCACTGCTTTTAAGACAGAATTTGAATTCCATTGCATGATTTGTAAGGCCCTCTATGATCAATTTTTTCAGGGTTGATTTATGTGATCAGAGTGTCTAAATGAAATATAAACCACTTGAAAAAGATCAGTTGAATGTTAGGTAATAACAGATATCCCATGATAATACATTTACTCTCTAGGTCTTGTATGTCTTGTTTGATACTTTTCTTGGTCTCTTTCTTCCATGAGCCATTTAGCTGAAGCTTACTTTGTAGAGTAGATTGATTCTTTACATATTCTCTGTAAAGTGAATTTCTGTGTTTTAAATATTTTCTTAGAGTACATTTTATTATAGAATTAGAAACTGATCTTTCTGTGAGGATCATTAACCTTAAAATAAAAATACTTAGCTGGGCACCGTGGCACCTGCCTATAGTCCCAGCAACTCAGAAGACTGAGGCAGGAATATTTGAGGTCAGCCTGATCAATTTAGCAAGAACCTGGCTCAAAAACAAAATACCAACTTTAGGAAACAAGTTGATCTGTGTAGAAGAGGGAGTAACATACAAAAATAGCTAACACAATGATTAAAAACTCAATAGTGACTTAAACAAATGGAATTGTACGCTTACTCAAAATACAGTGGTACAGTAATACTATACATATGTTACTAAAACAGATCAAAGTGTTCCGAGCCTTTCAACAGTCTGCCAGGGTAACGCTTTCATTCATTCATTTACGTGCTCATTCAACATTTATTCAAACAATATTGTCTACTCCAAGCCCGACACAGCAAGTAAGCTCTGAGGATGTAATGGCAAGGGCAAAGTTCTGACTTTCTTTGAATTTACAATGTAGTGTGGAGGTGGGTAGGAACAGACAATAAATAAATAGATGATAAATAAGAAAGTTAATTTCTGATAGCAGTAATTTCCATGAAGGAAATAGGATAGTGGGAAGTGATAGACTACAGGAGAAGTGAATATTTTATGCAGGCTGCTCAGGAAAGAACTTTCTAAGGACAGAGCAAATACCTCTATGGCGAGAAAGAGGCAGGGAAATGAAGGACTAAAAGAAGAGTTTTTGAATGACGTGATTGTAAATGTAAAGGCCTGGAGTAGGAATGAATTTAAAATGTTTGCAAGGAGGTCAGAAATAACAGAGGCATGTAAGGTGGATGGGCTGAGAAAAGATTACATAAGGCCATGTAACTCATACCAAGGAGTTTGGATTCTCATTTCAAGTGAAATTATTGAATACTTGATTTGCCAAATATCATCTTCAGAAGTTCAGAGTCTAAAGAGGAGATAGACATAAACTAATATTAACTAGTCATTGCAATAAATTTGGAAATAATTGATTTCTACCTACTGTCACCATTTCTCAGTTCTGGCTCCAATGTAAGGAATGTTAGGAACTATACGTACATGCTAGGTTGCCATCCCCCAAGTTTATTGTTTTAATTGAGCTGGGCAGGGCTTGGTCCTCCATGTGTTTAAGAAGCTGCATAAGTGATTCTAATGCCATTGAGGTTGTGAACTATTTAAAGGACAAAGAATTGACTCCTATTGGTAGACACTGGTAGTTTCCATCCAGGTTCACTCAAGAAACCACAAGTATAGCACTCTGGGAAGTTTCCTTGATGATCAAGGATGGAATCAGATAGCTCACGTCTTGGTCACTTTTCTCTTGTTGCTGAGACAAAATACCCACAAATTAAAGGAGGAAAGGTTTATTTGACTCATAGTTTGTAGAGGTTTCAGTCCATAGTCTGCTGCCTCCAAGGCAGGGTGGCATGACAGAGGAGAATTGCAGAGGAGAAACAGTCCATGGCAAACAGGCAGGTGAGAGCACAGTAGCCCTCTTTCTGTCCCTTATATTTTATGCAGTCTACCTGCCCTGGGGCAGGTATAGCACTCAAACCCTTAATCCTAACATCACATCCTTGATCCCAGAACTATGCCAAACCAATCAGTGGACAATTTAGTAATCACACACCCATAATCCCAGCATTACACAGTGTGGATCCAGCCACTTCTGAAAAAGCCCCACCTATGACTGCATGAGGCTTTGGGGGGACATCTAGACACAAGCCATAACAGCTCATAAAATGGCCAGAAGTTCATGTTTCTAAAGAAATGTGTTCAAATAATAATCATATGGCAAGTAGCTAGATGATTCTTCTGTAAGGAAAAAAGTGAACGAAACAGCTTTTTAACAGAAAAAAATGATACAATGAGAAAATCAGAGGTAACATATATTTTAGATGAGAAACAAAAATGAAGCTACCAACTTGACACTTTACTGAATCCTGAGTTTTAGTCACTATATGATGTTTTAAACAGTGTGAGACATCTGCCCTTCAGCAAAGGAGGAACAAAGAGAACTATAGGAATGCTAGAGTTCTTTTTTGTATTGTTTTTGTTTTTGGTAGAAATTTGGCATATGTTGTCTTCTGCAGTCCAGTGATTCACTTCATGATTTGTAGGAATGTTCTTGGTATAGTCACACAAAATAAACAACAATGCTTATCAGTCTTTACCTTTCCTCTTATTGTATACTCTGAGAAAGTCATGGCAGTGACAAATTATATTTGAGTCATTGTCATGATCCAAAATTAAGATTGGGGTACTAATTCTGTTTACAAAAATATTAAGCAGATAACAGTATATCTTGGTGAAGAATTGGAGGCAACACTTTAAGAATGACTCTTTCCCTTAGTTCTCTGAGTAATAGAGTTGAACATAATATACATATTGGATTGATTTGATTCTAATATCTCAATTTGGTGCACAAATGCTAACATTACTGTTGTTAGTTTGTATGTATATTTGTAAGTTATGAAGTAGTTTGGACCATTTAAACTTACATCTGTTCATGCTATATACTAAATAACATTTGCTAAAGTCTATCAAGATGTCAACAAATAATGAGCTTCTCATTTATCACCATTATGCTGCTCCTTTTTTTTTTTTTTGACACAGAGTCTTGGTATGTAGGTTAGGCTGACCTTGAATTTGAGACAACCCTCCTGCCTCAGCCTCCCCAGTGCTGAGATTATGGGTATATGCCACCACACCTAGTTTACTGCTCCATTCTCATTCTTCTATCTAGGGGTCATTCCAATTTCCTATGGAAGTAAATATATACTTTTTGTTCCATGTCTTCTAGGACAATAGTTTCTAAATTTATGGATTTCATGTTCTTGTAAATTTTTAAAAAAGATTTGGGAAACTCATGTTCACACATGTTTTATTTTTTCAAATAAGGCTATTAAGGAAAACAAATACTATCTAATAGGATTATTATTTCATTTAAGAAGTAACTCAAAAAGTGTAATTATTTGCTGTTTTAATACTTTTCTTCTTTTTTTTTGGTGCTAGGGATCGAACTCAGGGCCTTGTGCTTGCAAGGCAAGTGCTCTACCACTTGAGCCAAATCTCCAGCCCCCTACTTTTTCTAATTGTGAAGTACTATTTTAAATACTGAGTGTGTAGATATGATAGTTGTTTCTCCACATTCCTCTATAATAATTCCCACCACTCCTAAGTACAAGGTGGTGCCCAGTAAATATTTTAAAACTGATAATTCAACTTGTTTCACAATCACATACTATCTTATTGAGTCAGTGATTAGTGAATTAGTGTTCTTTATTAGTATGCCCAGAAAATTTGGACACTAATTCTCAGTACTTTGAGCAAGTGTATGTAATCACCAAAGCCAGATGAATGGATTCATCTCTGAATCTGTCACTGTGTTGCTATAAAGCAGCCATGTTCAGTGGAAATGTGAGTTTTGATTAGAAATAGCTATTGATTGATTAGTTCATTTTATATAGGTAATTCTTAGTAAATAATTAATTTCAAATTGAGTTTTTATTCTTATACTCAAATGTGAACAGATTAGTAAATTTGCAGTTTTAGTATCTTTCATTTATTCCATTTAATCCCCAAGTACAATAATCTTTAAAAAAATCTACATGCTTTTTCATTGAAAAGTTGATTTAAAAGGTTAGGTAACAGGGGCTGGGGATTTAGCTCAGTGATTAGAGTGCTTGCCTTGCAAGCACAAGGGCCTGAGTTCAATCCCCGGCACCACCAAAAAAAAAAAAAAAAAAAAAAAAAAAAAAAAAAAAAAAAAAAAAAAAAAAAAAAAAAAAAAAAAAGGTTAGGTAACTGCTTAGGGAAATGATACGTGTGCTTCCCATTCTTGCTTTGATTTGCAAACTGCATGCCCATGCCTCTGTTGATTGTTAAATAGGACCCAAGTGGTGACTTAGCTCATTACTCTTTAATTGAAAGTTATTGCAACTTGAATCAAGAAACCACAAATGGATCCACATCCCACCTACAACAAGTACCATCTCACTGAAAATATTTGTTATATAGAAACACTATATAAGGCAAGTTGAACACTGGATGATACTTTTTTTTTATTTCTAACTAGTGTTCTTGCTAACAATTTGGTGTTTACCTGGATACACATCCACGTACCGATTTTATAATTATACTTTAAGAAAATACATACAAAAACAACATGTGCCATCTTAATAATTTTATCTTAACAATTTTAAGTGTGCAGTTCAGTAGTGTTTAGTCACGTCTTCATGCAAATGATCTTCAGAACTTTTCATCGTGCAAATCTGAAACTTTAGATCCATTAAACCACTTCCCATTTCCTCTTCTTCTTGGTCCTTGCAATCACTGGTATACTTTTTGTTTACTATGCATTTGACTATTTTTCGTTTTTATTTTTAAATTTATTTTTATTTTTCATTTGTGATACTGGGAATTGAACCCAGAACCTTTGTGCTGAGCTACATCACCAACCTTAAAAAAAAAAATTCTTTTTTAAAGTTTGAAGGAGAGTCTCACTAACTCTCTAAGTTGCCCAGGCTGGCTTTGAACTTTCAATTTTTCTGCTTCGGCATCCTGGTGTATTGAAATTACAGGACCGTACTACCATACCTACTAGCCTATACTTTAAAAAAAACAAAAATAGGATCAAGTTACATCCACAGTTAGGTAAATTGGTTTTTTAAAAATTCGATCATGTATGATAATCTTTTTTCTCATGTCTCTGGTGTGTGTTGTGTGTGTGTGTGGTACTGGAGACTGAACCAAGAGCCTCATAAAAAAGTAGGCAAGTGCTCTGTCTCTGAAGTATATTCTTAGCCTTTAAATCTTTTTTTTTTTGAGGCTGTGCTTGAACTTGTGATCATTTTACCTTAACTGGGATTACAGGCATGCACCACTATACCAAGCTCCATATCCTCTCCTTTTTAAAAAAGGAGAAAAAATTTTTGCTTTCAGTTTCTAATCTGTTAATTTTCTGTAATGATATAAATACAATATTCTCATTAGAAAATGTTTAGAAAATACAAATTTTAAGAAGCAGAAAAAAATTTAGCCAGCATCTCTTCCAATTAGAAGCTACCACTACTGTTACTTTGACACACTTTCATTTGTTCTGTTTTTGTTTGTTTGTTTTTCAGCCTGCATTTCCCCCCATTCCTGTATAGATCATCGAAAACATACAATTTTGTACCTGCCTTTTAAATTTAACATTATAAGCATTTCATTTTGACTTTAAGAAGTATCTGTATATATAAAATTAATATCTGTAAAATATTCAGTTTTAAAAATCACCATAACATTTTGGATTACTTCCCAAGGATAGGCTCCCAGAGGTAGTAATTCTGTGTCAAAGTGTGAGATTATTCACAAGACTCTTGGTTCATATGACCAAATTGTTTTCCAGAAAGTACCAATTTACTTCCTAAAAGGAAATGAACATAAGTGTTCTTTTCATTCCACCCTGACCAGCATCAGAAATGATAAGAAATTTAAATCTGTACCAATATGATTTTTTTCTTTTTGTGAGATGGTGTTCCATCCTTTTCAAATATTTTAAAATACAAAGATTGTTTTCTTCCTCTTTTTTTGGAGGGGAATTGAAACAGGTCTTGCTATGTAGTTCAAGCTTGCCTTGAACTCACTATGTAGCCTCGGCTTGCTCAAACTCATGAGCCAGCCTCCTCCTACCTCAGCTCCCCAAGTGCTGGGATCATAGGCATTCATCACCACACTTGGCTTTCTCTTCTTCTTTCTATGTTACGTCTGTGCCAATTAACCTTGACCATCATCTTGACAGGATTTAACAAAGATGATTAGATCATTTGGGTGCTATATTCATTGGTAGATTAATTCATTGATGTTTATAGTCAAATATGTTGTTAGGAGGTGGGGACCAGTTAGAGGTTGGTACTGGGGGCTGCCTTTGAAGGATGTATCTCTTGTTGGAATTCTTGCCCTCTGCTCTACTTCCCACCCTGGCTCAAGTGAACACCTTTGCTCCACTATGCTTCTCCTCCGTGATGTTCCTGCCTTGGCGTCAGTCAACCATGGACTGAACCCTCTGAAATTAAGAAGAAAATTAAACTTCTCCTTTAAGTTAAGGTATTTTGTACAGCAATGGGAAAGCTGACTAATACAGTGTTGTATATTTTATATTTTATCAAATTCCCTACAAAGAATTTAACACATATTGGAAGAAAGTAAACAATTCGGCATCTGATATCTTTGAGTAAATATAATTAATATTCTCTTGTGGCTGGGGATTTAGTGCAGTGGTTAGAGTGCTTGACTAGTAAGCACAAGGCCCTGAGTTCGATCCCCAGCACCAAAAAATAAAATAAAATAGTCTCATTTAATTGAAAAGGAAGCAGTACTTCCAAAATCAAGCATTACCCTAATACTAAAAGCAGAAAAGGATCCAACTGAAAAAGAGAACTACAAGACAATCTCCCTAATGAACATAGATGCAGAAATTCCCAAGAAGATACTGGCCAACAGAATACAACGAATTATCAAGAAGATTATGGGGGGCTGGGGATTTAGCTCAGTGATTAGAGTGCTTGCCTTGCAAGCACAAGGCCTTGAGTTCGATCCCTGGCACCCAAAAAAAAAAAAAAAAAAAGAAGATTATACTCCATGACCAAGTAGGATTCATCCCAGGGATGCAGGGATGGTTCAACATATGTAAATCAATATATGTAACACACCACATCAACAAATTTAACAACAGAAATCACATGATCATCTCAATAAATGCAGAAAAAGCATTTGACAAAATCCAACACCCATTCATGATAAAAACACTACAGAAAATAGGAATAGATGGTGTATATCTAAATTTGATAAAAGCCATATATGACAAACCAACAGCCAACATCACACTAAATGGTCAGAAACTGGAAGCTTTCACACTAAAATCTGGAACAAGACAAGGTTACCCACTATCACCACTATAATTCAACATAGTTCTAGAAACATTAGCCAGGGCAATTAGACAAGAAAAAGAGATTAAAGAAATAAAGATAGGAAAAGAAGAAGTCAAACTATCATTATTTGCGGATGACATGATACTCTACATAGAAGACCCAAAAAACTCCACCAAAAAGCTTCTAGATTTAATAAGGAAGTTCAGTTGTGTTGCTGGATACAAAATTAACACCCAAAAGTCAATAGCATTCCAATACACAAACAACAAACCCACCAAAAAAGAAATAACAGAAGATATACCTTTCACAATTGCACACAAAAAAATAAAATACCTAGGAATCTATCTAACAAAGGAAGTAAAAGATCTTTACATCGAAAACTACAGTACTCTAAAAAAGGAAATTGAAAGGGATATCAGAAAATGGAAAGATATCCTATGTTTCTGGGTAGGAAGAACCAACATAGTGAAAATGACTATACTTCCTGAACTACTATACAGATTTAATGCAATTCCAATCAAGATACCACAACATACTTCAAAGAATTAGAAAGGACAATCATGAATTTCATATGTAACCAGAAGAGGCCCAGAATAGCAAAAACAATCCTAAGCAACAAGGGAAAGGCGCGGAGGGGGGGCATCACAGTCCCTGACCTAAAATTATACTATAAAGCTACAGTGATAAAAACAGCATGGTACTGGCAAAAAGACAGACCTGAAGATCAATGGAATAGAGAGGAGGATGCAGAAACAACTCCAAACACACTCAAATACCTCATCTTCGACAAAGGAGCCAAACACCCTCACTGGAAGAAAGATAGCCTCTTTAACAAATGGTGCTAGACAAATTGGCTTGCCACATGCTGAAAACTAAAACTAGATACATGTCTCTCACCATGTACGAAACTAAGATTGAAGTGGGTCAAAGATCTAAACATTAAAACAGAAACACTAAATTTATTGGAGAATAGACTAGGAAGAACCCTCGAAGACATAGGGGTAGGAAAAAAATTCATGAACAGAACCCAGACTGCACGGGAAACAATACAAAGAATCAGTGCTTGGGACCACATGCTATTAAAAAGCTTCTGCACAGCAAAAGAAATCACCAATACAGTAGTAAGAAAAGCCACAGAATGGGAAAAAATTTTTGCTAGCTATTCATCAGACAAAGGTCTAACATCTAGAATATATAAAGAACTCAAAAAAATTAAACCTCCCAAATTTAAAGACCCAATCCAAAAATGGGCAAATGAAATGAATAAACATTTCTCAGATGAAGAAATAAAAATGGCAAATAAATATATGAAAAAGTGTTCAGCATCACTAGTCATTCGAGAGATGCAAATTGAAACAATGTTAAGATTCCATCTCACTAGAAAGAATCGCGTCTATGAAAAAAATCAACCAACAACAAATGCTGGAGGGGCTGTTGGGAGAAAGGAACCCTCCTCCACTGTTGGTGGGAATGTAGACTAGTCCAGCCACCGTGGAAATCAATATGGAGATTCCTCAAAAAACTAGAACTAGAAGTTCCATTTGATCCAGCTATTCCCCTACTGGGGAGCTTCCCAGAAGAATTAAAATCATCATACCACAGAGATATATGCACAACCATGTTTATAGCAACACAATTTGTAATAGCTAAGTCTTGGAAGCAGCCTAAATGCCCAACAATAATGAATGGCTAAAGAAGATGTGGTTTTCCTACACAATGGAGTACTACGCTGCCATAAAAAGGATAAACTAGTCATTTGTATGTAAATGGATGTTCCTTGGGAATATACTATTAAGTGAAATAAATCAGACACTCATGAGCACACATTGAATCATTTCTCTGATATGAGAAACCATAACTGTAAATAAGGACAAAGAGGTGTAATAGATATTATATAAAAGGAAGATAATATACAAAGGAGAGGAGTACTAGAAAGAGGGAAGGGGGAAAAGCAGGAAGGGAAAAAATGGAAAGAAAGAGGAAAGGGAAATCATGGAGAAATGTGAATAAACCTGCTGTAAATAGGGATGGAGGCAACAGACAAGAGGGGTGGGGAAGAGGGGGAAGAACCAAGAGACACCATGTACAGGTACAAAACAAACATGATGAATGTGATCATTATATGTACAATGTACCAATACACGTTCTTGGTTAAAAATATATATATATATAATTAATATCCTCTTGTCCATAGAGAATATGTTCCAAGACCTCTAGTGGATTTTAGAAATTTTGCATAGTACTGAATCCTTTATATATTATATTTTCCCTATATATAATATTTATGAAAAGGATTAACCTATAAATTAGGCACAATGAGAGATACATAATAACTAATAATAAAATAGAACAATTACAACAATATACTATAATAAAAGTTATTTGAATGTGGTCTGTCTCTCTCAGAATATCTTATTTTACTGTACTCTTCCTTCGTGTTATGATGTGAGGTGATACAATGCTTATGTGATGAAGTGAAGTGAATGGCATAGGCTTTGTGGTGTGGCTTTAGGCAGCAACATAAGGGTTATCTGAACACAAACACGGTGATGCTACTACAAATGATCCGATAACTAAGGCAGCTACTAAGTAAATAATGGGCAGGTAGCATATAGTGTGACTATGCTGGGCAAGGGTATGATTCTTGTCTGGGGCAGGAGAGAGCTGGATTGTACAAGATTTCATCATGCTACTAAAAATGGTGCACAATTTAAAATTTATGAATTGTTTGTTTCTGGAATTTTCCATTTTTTCAGATGGTGATTTCCTGAGGACAACTAAAATCTTGGAAAATGAAAGCTTTAAATGGGGACTACTGTAATTTACTAAACTTGAAATAGGTAGCTGGTTGATAGTGCTTTACTAGGAGCAATGTTTGTAGCTGCTATAGAGTCCTCATGTATCAGATCACAAACATTGCTAAATTACTTTAACTTAATACCTCTCCACCACGGTCCCTATAGAACAGAACTGGAATCCAGGGATTTAAAAATTTTAAAGCCATCTGAAATGGTACTGTCAGGAAAATCTTGCAAAACCTCCTGTAATAAAGAAGTTAACAAAAGCAAATTTTATTGTAAAGAATAAAGATTTATATTTAAATGGTTGAAAAACATTTCTACTCAATTTTAATGTCTTTAATGATTCATTTCCTACTGTTAATAGCAATAATCCCCATGGTGAGTAACATTCTTGCTTAAGTCATAATAGATCTCTATTCACTCATTTAACAGCTTGAAAGTACACTTTTTAAACAGTAGAATGGTAATAATTAATCTTTACTTCAATATTTCTTCAATAACTTGTGAAAAAGCTGGATTTTTCTAAGTCTGTCATTACATTTGATGAATATGTGGATTTATTACAATACGTTTTAGAAATAAAATTTCTTTAAAGAAATTTTTTACTTTATGATTGCAAGTCCTAGCTTTAACCCTTGGAAAGAATTATCTATTTTTGTGTGATGTACTGTGCTTCTCATTGAAAATTTGTCAAAATGTTTTGATATTTACCGAAGTGTTTTAATATATTAATAATGTAAATTCCATAGCCAACACTTTTAGTTATAATCCAAGAACTGAGTCTTTATGATATATCAGTTTACATTCATTTCTCATTTTCACTGAAGGATCTTAATATAAATATACTTTATACATGTTTTCCTAATTCAACAATTATTATTATTCATTTTGAAAGAAAAACAGAGGTGATAGATGCTAAGTGGTTTGCCAGGGCTGTAGAGCTAACAGGAAAATATTAAGATTGCTGATTGAATCCTTATCCATTAGACCAAACTGTTAGTTTATAATGATATATAACAGCTGTTAACCTTTTGGGTCCTCTAGAAAACACACACGTGCATATGAAAGGGGGCATGTTCTAAAATCAATATAAAGCTAAAATGAGATTTGATTAAGGAAGAGCTTGTTAAAAAAAGAGGCATTGAAAACAACAGTGTTTATCAACATGCATGCAGAGTGTTATATTGCAATAAATATAATATCCTCTTCCTTTCAAAAATGCAAAATAGATATTGTTTCAAAAAATAATTACATTCCTCTATTCACTTATGCATGAAGTACATTGCTGTTTGTGGATTGTTTTTAAGGCTTTCCTCACACATCTTTTATCTTGTCTTTACATAATTCCAATCATGATACAGTATATATACAATTTTTTACTATGGAGTTTTATGATTTTATTTTATCTTGAAATTTTAGTAACTCCCAAGGGACCTTTATGAATTAAATTCCAAGTATTTTGATAATCTGTCACATTCTGAGACTATTTTGGAACAGAGTTATTTGTTTTCTTACTGAGAACTGCTGGATTCATCTAATTATGTATAGTTGTAAAATGAGAATACCAGTATGGAAATTCTCAGTGATATGTCAGAATAAAGTCAAATATGAGCAGGCCAGTTGGGGCAGAACTGGCAGTGAGGGAAGGAGTAAGACTGTAATTGCACACAAGCCTTTAAAATAGTCATTAGTATGAGAATCTCTGGGTAGTTTTAGAGAGGAAGTCCAGGCACTTGGCACTTCATGGTATATGACATGAAAGATATAACAATAAAATTATATCTATCTTGAAAGTCCCTTATGGGGGTAGTACTGTTCCTCAGTAGGCATACAAAGCCTGGGCACACAAAGTTCAGGAGCATATGGTATTTGAAAATCAGCCTGGTCAAATTGGCATTACAAAACTCATGCCTCAGGACTTTCATCCTTGCAGCATTTTCTTACCTGGGAGGGGCCTGACAGGGTTCCATCCCCCAGAGGTGGAAATATCAATTCAAGTTCAATGAGACCATAAGGATTCACTGACCACAAATGGAGATCTGATGGACACCAGTGACCTATAGAATAAGACCAAAATGCTCTTTGCACAACTGGATTATTTGGGCCATTCAGAAGGGACAAATTGAGCTTGTTCCATACTATTGAGGTGAAACTCATTAGATCATTATTTTTTAGAGTTAAAATTGATTGTGGAGGCAGGGATCAGAATTGGGCACAAGGGTGGGGCAGTAGGAGAAGGAACTGAGGATGAGAGTAGAATGTTTTTAAAATCAAATAGCTTGAACTGTGTGAAGAGTGAGAGAGGACAGGGCACCTGGAAGGCACGGATTGCCTGGGTCCAGCTGAAACACCCTGGATATTTTAAATGTTTTTAGTAACTCAGAATGGAAACTAAGGAATTTTCTTAGTTTCAGGAATACCTAGAGTAGAAATTATCTAAGATTTTTCAGTAAAGATGGACAAGTTATACTAGCTATGTGAAAATTTCATTTGTCATTTTTAGTCTTTTTTTTTTTCTTCCAGTTTTGGGAATTGAATCCAGGGTCTTCTCACAGAGTTATATTCTCAGCCCTTCTTTATTTTTTGAATTTTGAGGTTTTGCTGAGTTGCCAGGTTGCCCAGTCTGGACTTGAACTTGTGATCCTCCTGCCTCATCTTCCTAGTGTTCTGGGATTACAGGCATGTGCCACCAAGGCTGGCTACTTGCTTTTTTTTTTTTTTTCCCTCTCAAACAATCAACCCAGCTTTAACTTTTCCTGAGCTAATACATGTTCTTCTATATAAATTCTTAAGGTCTTCTTCATTTTTTTTGTGATTTTTTTAAAATTTTATTTTAATGGTACATTTTAGATGTACATATTGATAACATTTATCATAGGGAATTTGTACCTGTACATGATATATCTTGTTGCTTCTTTTTTTCCCATTCCCCTCCCTTCACCCCCTCCTCCCTCCATATTTACAAAAGCTTTGTTTCCATTTTTTCCTTCAGGTCTTCTTCATTTAGTGATTATTCAAATAAAGTACATGTTTTGATTTTCCTTTTCTTATACCTCCATTCTCTTGAGATAGATAATTGAACTAATTCTGTTGAGATCAGTAGTACTCTGACCAGGTAGAGAAAATTTTTAAGAATTTTAAGTGTAGTGATCATATAGTTGCTTGTCTAAACTGAATCACTTGTGAGACTGAAAGAGAGTACTATTAATAATTAAGTGAAAGCGACAGTTATTAGCCTGAATTGTGACAAGCAAATCTGGATTTAGAGTTATCCTAGTGCATAATTTGATGCCTTATATTCTAAATTTATTTCTATTATAATTCATTCAATTATTGTAAGTCAATTATTATGTTCTATTTAAATGACTATCTTAAAGCTGTATAACATACTTTGAACTCAAAATTTGTGTGACTGAATTTTTTTCTTCTAACAAAATAATGTACAATTTCAAGAACCATGTAATTTAATGTAACAAGAAGTGTGCAATAAAATGTGCTAAATTCCAAATTTCTTCTTTTTTCTATCCTAACATAGTCCGCATGCCTTTCTTTTAAATCTCTTGAACTTTCTTTAACCTTTTGTAAATATTCTAGGATAGAGGAAGCCTTACAAGCTGTAGCATTTTAAGGTGGCAGATAATTGCAAAGAGATATACAATGCACACTAATGATAACATTTGGCACTTAGGCCTTGTTTTAAAAACATTAACCAATTAATTCACATAGCATCCCCTGTACAGCAGTAGGTAGTATTTAAAAATGTTTTTATTAGTACGTGTTTGCAGTACATAATTATTACATTTATCATGGGGTGTTTGTACATGTACATAACACATCTTAATTCTTGTTTGTCCCCTTTCCCTCCCATCCGTCCCTGCTTCCTGCAGCTCTTGTTCCCTTTCCCATTTGCAAAAGCTCTGTTTCCAGTTTTTTCTTCAATTCTTTTTTTAAAAAATCCCTTTTCCTTTCCTTTCCTCCCTTCTCCCTCTATTTCTTGTTCCATTTCCCATTTGAAAAAGACCCCCCTATCTCCTATTATCTTTTATTTTGCTCTTTATTTATACTTTGGGTTTCTCATATAAGAGAAACCATGCAATATTTAAACCCATGTATCTGATTTATTTCACTTAACATTATGGTCTTGAGGTGCATCCATTTTCCTATAAATGCCTCAAGTTTATTGTTCTTTATGACAGAGTAGTACTCCACTATGTATAAATATCATTTTTTAAAAATCCATTCATCTGTTGATAGGCATATAGGTTGTTACCAAGATTTAGCTTTTATCAGTTGTGCTGCTATAAACGTGGGTATGTATGTATCACTGAAATATGATGACAAACTCTTTCAGGAAGATACCTAGAAGGGGAATAGCTGGGTCAAATAGAATTTCTAGTTTTAGTTGTTTGAGGACTCTCCATACTGATCTCCATAGTGGTTGTACTAGTTTACATTCCAGACAACAATGTAGAAGGAACCCACCCCCCCCAGCCTAGCCAACATTTGTTATTATTTCATTTCTTGATAACAGCCATTCTTTCTGGAATAAAGTAGTATCTCAATATTGTTTTAATTTACATTTTCGTAATGTAAAGCAGTAAATAGTATGGTGTTACCTCCACTTATGCAGTGAGCAAATGTGCCAACAAAAGCTGATTGACTTTCTAATATTCTGAGGTATTATAGAACTAGTAAAATCTTGAATACAAATTAAAATTCTGTGTTCAAACTTAGGGGTTATTAGAAAGGTATATTTTAAAGCTATATGTCTTGTATCCATTCATATTATTTATTTTGCATAACAATTTATCATAATTTCTTTATCAAAAAATCTAAGTCCTTGTATTAGCCAAATGTTTTGAATTAACCTTTCTTAGCAATCACAAGAAGAGAATTATCCTCAGAAGTGGAACTCTGATAGGCTTTTCAATTATAATAAAATGAGACAGGGATTGAATATTAGTTCATATTAGTTTAAGGATCTATAGTTAGTGTTGTTATTTTACTCTTATAACCAAGTCTCACATACTGAAATATTGGGTTTTTCCATGTCAAAAAGATACACAGAACACTTATTATCAGTTTAATTTCTAAATTTTCCATCTTTGAGCAGTGATACATTATGTAAACTATTTCTTCATCCCTGCTCACCTAATTCTCCCTACATTCACAGGAGAAATGGCTTGTTGGAACAAGATGTGAAATTGTGAATAGAATAATGTCAAAAGATCATTTTGGGATTTGAGTCCTCGACCCCAGCAACTTGCATTATAAGCTCAGTTAATTAGTGACAGTGTCCTTTGAAATGTGGTACAATGTGGCAATTGCTTTTTTTTTTTTTTTTTTAATTTTAAACCAAGAGCATGTATTGGTACATTCTACATACATTGGTCACATTCATTACATTTATTCTGTACCTATACATGGTGCATCTTGGTTCTCCCCCTCTCCCCCGCCCCTCCCCTCTCCTCCCTTTCCCCCTATTTATATCAGGTTTATTCATCATTTTCCATATTTTCCCTTTCCCCTCTCTTTCTCCTGTTGCC
>PVJO010017292.1:0-39601 GCA_004026905.1 Hystrix cristata | reverse complement strand
TGATCCATTTCCTCTGCTTTTTTAATGAAAGAATTTCAATAGTTTATACATATAAGTTGAATATCATATACATTCCAGAATATGCTTGTCAGTTCAGATACATCAATGATTTAGTGAAAGAAAATCTTGGCATAGAGTCATATTTAAGAGAGAATTTATATGTCTAATGAGTTTTCTTATTGGTATTTTTGTTGACATGAATAGGTACTAATGATGTGACTTATGGGCTGGGGATTTAGCTCAGTGGTTAGAGTGCTTGCCTTGCAAGCATAAGGCCCTGAGTTCAATCCCCAGCACCAAAAAAAAAAAAAAAAAAAAAAAAAATTAATAATGCGACTTAAAATATTGGGAAAGATGCATTTTTGTATCATTGCAAAATGAGTCGTTTTAAACTGAGAAATGTCCTATAGTTCATTAGTGAGAAGTAAACCAAGACATAGGCATGGCACATTTTCTAGTTAGGCATAATGTTTGTGTGATGATGTATGCAATGTAAGGTGACATCTTACTCTTTTCATAGTGTTGGTTGTGTAATAACTCAATGTTTTGGGTTAGATGATTTTGTCTCTCTAAGTGGAATAAATCTACTGGGACTATGCTTATTGAGCCTAAATCTCAAAGTAGTATAAAATAATTTTCTACTTCAAATATGGGTTTGTGGAGAAAGACCACCAAATTTCTTCTCGTCTCTGTTGTACAGTAAAAAATTAAAACTACTTTGGATATATATGAGGCAAGCCAGGGTCTGGAGGGCAGTTTCCGGAGAGGTACCAGAGGGACCTCAGCATCAGTTGTCCTTTGTTTCCTCAAATCTCTGATTCCCACATCACACTGCTTCACTACTGCCACTCCAGGTGTGGCTTCCAAGAGGCCAGGTGTGTCTCTGGTCATCATTCTGGAGGATATAAGATACAAAATCTTGCTGGTAACCGTGTGGTATGACTTCTCTAGCGTGCAGAGTAGGGTTTCAAGAAAGTGCGACTCCAGCACAGATGTCAAATATTTCAAAGAATTTACTAGACAGCTGGGGGACGCAGATAGAAACAAGTCTAAGGGTGGAAGAGCCGTAGAGCTCCAACTCAGCCAAGGCTTCCTACAGCGAGGAACTACGTCATCTTCTGGTCTCCAGCACTCTAGGGCTACCTACATGTGACTCTGAGCTGGGTGAGCAGCGAGCAGGAAAGTCCCCCAGGATGTGAGAGCTGTTGGCGAACTGAGGCCATCAAAGCTATAGGCGGGGGTGGTCTAAGACTTTGGGGAACTAATTTCCACCTCAGGATGCCCAGAATATGGCACACAGAGTCAAGTGAGATTATTATTACATTTTGGATTTTAAATTGTTTTTCCTCTTTGGATTTGGGCTTAGCTGGGACAAACTACCTCTCCTGATTGCCTTTTTCGCCCTTTAGGATGGGCATGTCAATCTTTTTTCTGTTCTACCACTGTATTTTGGAAACATAAACTTGTTAATTTCATAGGGTAGTAGCTAGAGAGGGTCTTACTTCTAGATGAATCATGCTTTGAATTTCATTCATAGATGATTCAGATGAAAGTGTGAATTTTGGACTTTTGGATTGCTGGAGCAAATTACAGTTTGCAGGCAATCCTCTTAGTTACTGCTTGTCACTGAGAAAAAATAACCAACACCCACAAGTTAAAAGAAGAAAGATTTGTTTTGGCTCACAGTTTGTAGAGATTTCATTCAGTTCATAGTGAGCTGGCTTCATTGTCAGCTGCCAGAGCGGCATGGCAAAGCAAGCTCGCTCATGGCAGGCAGGAAGTAGAAAGCAAGATCAAGGGAAGAAGTAGGTAGCTATAACCTTCCAGGCCACTCCCAGAGTGACCCACATCTTCCTACCACCTCCCGAATCACATTTAGCTATAAAATCATGAGTGGACTAATAATCTACAAAAGAATCACATGTCCCCAGGATTCCATCACCTCCCAAACCCCCACCTGTCAGCACAAGAGGCTTTGGGGGCACACTAAGATATAAAACATAACCCTACTGGAATGAAACAAGTACATTTTTCATGTAGAATGCTAGCTGGGGGGCAGAATCCAACAGGGTGAATGTGGTCTCTCAGACTCATATTTTAGAAACTAAATAGCCAATTCAACAGTGATGAGAGATGGGGCCTCTAAGAGATGGTAAAGTCGTGAAGTTTCCACTCACATGAATGAATAAATACCTTTGTCGTTGGAGTGATTAAATTATCTCAGCAGTGTCTTCCCAGTAAAAAGATGTGTTCAGCCTCTTTCCCCCTCTGCAGCTCCCACACCTACCCTTCTACTTTGGGACACTGCAGCATGTGGGCACTTGTCAGATGCAGGCCATTTAGCCTTGGACTTCTGAGTCCAACAAATAAATTTCTTTATAAATTACGCAGCCTGTCTGGGATATTATTTCATAGCAACACAAAATGCACTAAAAGAGAGTCCCCGGGACACAATTTGAAAAATAAAAGTCTGCATTTCTCATGAAACACAAGTGTGATAGCAAAAAACAGCTGTCATTTATACAAAAAGTTTGAGTTAATTAGGTTCACAATGTGTTAAATAGAAAAAGAGAAAAGTGGTTTCACCATGTGATGTTAGGGAGGTACACTGAAGTGTGAACTTAGCAATAACTGTGGAGAAGTGGATAGTGGGCAGAGATGAGAATAGTGTGGGGTAGTATATAGGAGGGTTAGTTTAAGTGGAGCTACAAATGCTGCATTACAGTTGGATCTAGGACCTAAATGGAGTTCTCTGTTAACCCTGATACTAACCCTAATTTTAAATATTGTCAGTACCACTAAATATTTTGTTTGCCTGATCGTTAACCAGATTTAGAATGCAATTTATAAATACCACACATGTATTTCTCTTTATTCATTCCGTCTACCCCAAAATCAAGTTCTTTCAGATTGAGCCCTTCGTCTTGACTTGTAAGGGAAATTCAAACATGGTCATTCTCATGTCATGGTGGCTGGACGTAGAGAGAGAAGGGAGAAACTGGACCAAGAATATATTCCAGTCACATCCCCGGTGACTGGCCCCTTCCAGTCAGGCCCCACTTCCAAACACGAGACTTTTGGGGGACATTTTAAGTGTAAACAATAAGACAATTTAAACCCTTCTAATTTGATGCCTTCCTAGAAAAATTTCATTCTTTCTTGAGTGTTATGCCTTATTTGGATTCTCATGTTTCCTTAAAATGTTTGTGTTTGGTATTCAAAGTAATTTATATTTTTTTTTCAAAATGACTTATACATTTTCTATATTGAGCAGCACTTTGGACTCTGAATTGGCAATGTAATTTAACAGGGACACATGAAAATTAAATAAACACACATAGATATATAACAAGTAAATACTAACTGATATTTTTTCTTATCCTCGAATTTGACTTATTTCATGGTGTCAGTGCTAGGTGGCGTTAAAATCTCCATGAATGGTTTTAATGTGAACAAAGGAATGAGAACCATGCAGATGAAATATTTTTGTAAGGCTATTCCTTTAGAGATTTTATATGAACTAAAGATTCAATTCTGGTCTTTGAACAGTATTATTGCATTACGCCAGTAAAGTAAAGGCTGTGGGACCTTGACATTCATCACTGTATTCCACAAATGAGAAATGCCACACAAAAGCCAATCAGCAATACGTACAGATTTAGTCTGTCAATAATTTTCACGAATTCCCCTTTAAGAAGTATGTAATAGCTTAATTACTTTATCCAAACAACTTGAATATTAAATCACAAACAGCTGCTTCTATATCTGTCTTAGTGTTTCATCCATGAACAAATACATAAAGTGCTAAACTACTGTAAATAAAATAGATCACATGCGCTTATGCACATAACAGGATCCTGCTGGAAGTTGGACAGGTTTTGAATCTACAGATCTGTTGATACAGTGTGTGTGTAAACATTCACATATGGACACATTTTCTCTATTAAAAACACCTGCAAAGAAGATATTGGCAAATCTTCAGAAAAATCTTGAATCATTTCAAAATTTATCTCATACCACCTGGTGATTGGTGAAGTTTATAGAGTTTTTCTTAGGAAACCACTCGTTAGAATATCAAAACTTATTCACTGATGCCAGCAGAGGAAATAGACAAGATGAACATTATTACTTTTCCCTCTTCGTTATCTCACATATTAATTTCTACCCTGCCTTCGTCATTCATTACTAAGTATATATAAAGAATTGGATGAAATGTGAACAAAGTACAAATGATATTGCCCAAACAATATTTTATATCTACCTTCCTGATAAGTGAAATTAGATAATGCAAAAACTCAAAAATTTCCCCTTACTTTCTGCCTTTGATCCCTTGAAATTCAATCTTTTCTTTCCCAAGACTCATATTGCCTATACTCATATTTTTCAGACATTTACATTACTGAATTAATAAAAGTTAAGTAAAGGAGATGCATCACACTCATTTCCATTTACTACTTATTTATTTTACCCATAATTTGTCCCTTAAGGCAAGTGCTGTTCTACTTGGGGCCCCTCTATATCCCTAAAGTTGGTATTAACTCATGTAAGATTTTGAAAGCAAAGTTAATTTACCCAGATACAAAAAAGAGATGCCAAGAAGTCCTGAGCATCCAAAGTAGACCTGGCTATTGTCAAATTAAAAAATAAACAGAGGCAACGGCATGGTTGTGATGTAACAAAAATTCTCACAAAATCTGTTTTAAATTATTTTATAAAGAAGTCTACACTTAAACTGTGCTTGAACAAAACTCTGTCTGGATAATAGATTTTCTCCATTCCTTCTCTCTTTCTTTGAAATAAATTGGTAACAAAGAAAAATAAAGAAATATGATTCTGCTCTCCATATATTAGTGAATGTATTTTTTTTCTTCTATCATAATACATAACTTGAGCACATGTCTACCTAAAAAAGATTATTGTGCATCCCTCTCTGATGTGTATATTGGGGGGGATACATTCTTAAAGGAAAAAAGTTTTTATATTTATTCATATTTGATGCATACAAATTATGGTTTATCCTTCACCAAGGACTATATAAAGGACAAATGAAAATTTTAATTTTTATATGCTTAGCCTAAGGCTTTGGACTATTAGATATCAATTAGATCATAAATGTTTATGTTGATATGACAACTATGATCCTAAAATAAATAATAAGGAAGCTATTAACTATTATGACTGTACTCCCAACTTAAATATTCATAAACAATGTTTAAAAATATGTTAAGATTTACATTACTAGAAGAATAACTTCCTCCGTGCACAGAAAGTAGTACAGTAACTTTCAAAACAGCTATCTAAGATATTGCTATTAGAATAGAAAAATATTTTCTTAATGGTAACTATTTTGCAAGCTCTTTTGTCAAATCTCTTTAGTAGTTTTATCAGCAAACAATTTTACAGTTTCTGTTTGTTTGTTTTTTTTTTTTTTTTTTTGGTACTGGGAATAGAACTCAGGGCCTCATGCTTGCGAGGCAAACACTCTAAGCACTGAGCTAAATCCCCAGCCCTACAGCTTCTTAAAGTTTTGCATTCCAGTGTTTTCTGGGGTCTGTGGCAAGGCGAGAAAACTGAACGGCAAGGAGCATAAGGCTGAAGAAATCACTCATGTCCTGATGACTAGGAAGCCGTGAGAGAGGGAAGAGCCAGAGTTGCAGGATCCACTTCAAAGGGAATCTCCAACAGTCTGACTTCCTTCCGCCCGGCCCCTGATCTAAAGGTTCCACAAGCTCTCAATAGCTCCACAGGCTGGAGAACAGCCTTTGCCCTACAAGTCTTTGGAGGTCATTGAATATGAAGCTTAACAGTAAACCTGTTCGCAACTTGCCTTAGTTACTATTTTTCACAAGATGACAAACTCAGTGATTATCAGCAACAAAAGACCCTGTATTCTGAAGGTGGGATAAAGAAACAAAGCAGAAAACTATACTCCGAAATAGAAACGACAATGTTAATGATAATGGCATCGTTGCGACGTTTTATAAATTTAACTCTATGCAGCTGACATACTGAGCAACTTCTATTTTTGTGACAAGCACACTGACCTGTAGATATGCTGGCTGTGTCGTCCAGGTTGTACAGCTTGTAAGTCGTCAGAGCCAGGATCCACTTCTGGAATCCCTGCTCTAGATCCGATGCATTTTATCGGGAAGATACAAATACTTCTGTAAAAGGAGATGAGCCATTTCAGACATGACCCATGTGGAAGTTTCAGTTTTATTGATGTTTAAATATCCTTATAATGAGACTAATATATTTAACAAGTAAGAAACTGAGGTATAAAATTAAGAATTAAATTAGCATATATATCCTAGTTTATATCACTTCATTTTTGACGGGACTACAGAACTGATATAATTAAGTCTATTATTTGCATAAATTAACAAGGTTTTTAACTCTAAGCTTCCTCATATATAACATTGAAGTAGTAACAGTATTTATATTTTATACTATATAGAATGCATATACATTTATCTGATGCAGTTTTAAATTAAGTATAATTTTCTACCGCTGGACAAAATACCCGAGACTGGCAACTTAAAGGAGAACTTTGCCTCGAGGTTTCAGATGTCTCAGCCCATGTTTAGCTGGTGTCAACACTAGCACATCGTGATGGGACGGAATTGTATTAGTTGCCTTTCTAGAGCCAGTGGTTGCAAGAGAGCAGATTTAATAAGGATGTTTATAAGTTACAACATTCGCCCACAAGCTAAATGCAGGAAGAGTGAAGAACATCCATCTACTCACCGGAGACCCAAAAGAGCGCCCCTGAAGCCTCCGCAGGCTTCCTCCAGGGCAGCAAGTTCCCGAGTTCCTTCTGCAATGCGGACAGCTGAGTTCCCTTTGAAAGAACCAGCCGCAACAGAGCTTCTCCTGGGAAACAGCTGGGTGCTATCTTCTGCTCCCGTTCTCCCTTATGCTGTTGGCAACAATCCTCAGGTGGATCCTCTACACCCAGAACAACTCAGCCCAGCTGGGCGTTCCTACCTGAGCTGACCATGTCAGTCTACCACATGGATGGTGAAACGAAGACTCTCATTTCATAGAGGCAAGGAAGGAGTGCAGGGGAACAGCGCCAGGAGGAGATATTTGCTCTAAAACGTGCTCTCAGGGCCCCACCCAGGCGCACCCAAAGGCACATTGCTCTAAACCCCTGGGAGGCGCTGGACAATCGCATTGATGATCCCGCTTAACTGACACAGGTATAGTATATGGACACACACTCTATACTTTAGGTCTATACATGTGAGTAGAATGTATATTTTCATATGTAATATGTTAAAATATAAAAATAAATATTTAATTTTTATAAAAAGTTTAGTCACAGTATCAATTTCAAATGAGAATTGCGTAAATAAGAAAATGTACTTATACCATTTATTAAGATGCTCACTATGTTTCTTCTTCTAGATCAACTAGGAAGCCCTTTATCCAATAACAACTTTGGTACTTATGAGGATTTGTTCGAAATATACCTCAAAACGTCCCTATTACAGTAAGTCTGCCTTAATGTTTAAATACTCTTAATTATCATTTTCATTCCTCTTTTTTTTGGTGTTTAAATATTATGTGGAAGAGAAGCAAATTTACACTATTCCTCAGAGCTTCGTCAATACTATTTTCATAGTATAAAATTATCCTAAAATACTATAGTATTTACAACACTCAATATCTGTGGTTTAATACTGTTTTAGAAGCAAAATGGTTCAAGATATGATTTTTATATGGATTAATTTTCCTGAGTCAATGCATTTATAAGTATTGCAAACATATAGTGATAAAAAAGTAGAAACACTTAAAAAACTGTTAGTATTTCAACTGTATGTATTTTGTTTTAGTGTTTTCATACTGATACTTTAGACGTACATTTTTCAAATTTGAATTATGTTGTAATACTTAGAATTTATAAGCCTTTTTCAAAGGTGCATAAAGTTTACACAGAACATCCCGAGTTTAATATTTTGATCATATTCTGAATCCAATATGAACAGCATTATGTAAATTTGCATTTGATTTTTCAATGCCTTTAGCAAATTATAAAAAAAAAGAATGAAAGACTTTCTATCATTAAAAATGTTAAAGCCATTGTATCCATGAAAGAAAATGTGCTGAGAAATTCAATACAAAATGAAATAGTGAGAGCAAACAATTGACAAACCACAAAGTAACCTTAAATCCAGAATGCCTCGAGCACAAACACATGATTCATCTTCTCTTTAACTTCATTTTATTTTTAGACTTAATGAAATATGTTGCCTCATAAAAATGAAAGTCCAGAGATGGGATGAGTTTCCCGGTTGGTTAATACATTATCTTTTGTTCCACCTCATTGCTCTTGTGTCATCTGTGTATTAGCCTAATTCTTAGGTTGGCTTCCCACTTACTAGAATGATATAGTGCTATGAATATGACTTTTCTTACTGATTAGAAGAAGAACTGCTAGGCTTACTGCAGGTTACACTGTTTGTAACTGCCAGGTTATACCATCTAACAACGCCAGTTCTTAATGGCAAAAGTCACCTGGAAGGTTAGCTGTAGCTTTCCTTTATGGTAGAGAAGCCACCCTCCAGTACAGGAATGGCGCTGTTTCACTTGAATAGCAATGCTGGTTTGGGTTTTTCATATGATAAAAAATAGACTGTTATCCCATTGTACTTTTAAAAAAATTTTTAAATGCTGGTAAAATTTACAATTATATACTTTACCATATTAAGCACTTTTAAGAATACATTTCAGGCTTTTCTCTTCCTAGTGAGAGAGAACATCTTCATTGGCCAAGCAAAGAGGTAACAGAGAGTTGCTACGGATGATTCTAGAGGTCACTGGTCTTGGGTCTGTTGCTCTGAGGGTCTCCAAGGTGACTGTACTGGGCAGCATCAGGGTCTCAGCAGGGCTCACAGAGCTGATCTTAACAGAGCTTGAGGGTTGGCACTCCAGAGACCCTCCTAGTCTTACATGCTGCAAGGCAATAGACTCCCAAAGCCTGCATTTGTAGTCTGGAACAGTTCATGGTTTCCAGTGAGGGGGTAAAACTGACCAGAGAAAGCTTCTGGAAGTTCTTCCATGAACTGCGCAGGCCAGGAGACTGCAGAGCAAGCAGACCACGGGTTGTAAGGGACTTGGGACAGAAGAGAAAACCGTGAATCTGGGTAGATCGAGAAACCATCCTAAAATGAGTTCAGACCACTGAGTAGAAGTAGGATGGGGGTATAAACTGCTGACGACCCCAAGAAACTTTAACCACTTCACAATTTACCCCAAGCTTCAATCTGGCGGTGTGTTTGTTTACATACTGTCACGAGTGTCACTCAGGCAGGTGTCTTTTCAACCAGTCCATTCTCAGTAGCAGGAGATATACTTGTACATTTGTTTTATACCAACTATTTTTGCATACTTTTAATTTAGAAAGTTGTATTCACCTTCGATGTTTGTTTCTAGTGAAATCCAGTAATAAATTCTTGTTATTTCCTTTACTACATCATGTTTATTTTATTTGTGAAAAATAACCTATCATTTTGTGCTACTATCTTTAAAAACTCTTACCATGAGTACGTTAGATATAATTTTTATATTTCTCCAGAGCTCAGTGATATTCTTTTACAATACAAAATGGACACATTTGGGACACTGAGACTAAATAGGAAGCAAGTGTCAAAAGACCTGCAAAAGGAAAAAATTGAAGAAGGGAGAAATGGTAGCAATTAGCAAGGAAAAGTCTGTGTTATAAAATTGAAATACAAAAAGATCTCTCTGTATTGTCAATTATTCATAATACAGAAATGATAGAATTTGAAAGAAGATAAGAAAGTAAAAGAACTTCCAATAGTGGTCAATGATTATAATAATTCTATGGGTGGCATTGACAGAGCTGACCAACATCCAATGAGCTATCTTGTAATCAACAAGCAAGGAAAAATATTATTATAAAACATTTATGTACTTTCTGGACCAAACAGTATGGAACTCATTTGTTATTTATTCAAAACAAGGGGGTTCAAAATGTCATTTACAATTTATATTAGGTCTAAAAGACCAAATAATTGGAAAATACGAGATAGCAAATCGCTAACCAGGACATCCATCATCGACGTCTTTACCATTACATTTAGTGGGCAGGCATTTTAATGAAATTATCCACCCACAGCAAAAGAGTGAAGGCCAACATGACAGTGTAAAGTGTGTTGTTCAGAGAAAGACAATAATGCAAAAAGAAATTGGAAAGAGACTAGATACTACTATCAGATTGTAATGTTTCATTGTGTATTAAATGTTTTAAGATATAACACACACAGAAGTACTACGAACATTTTGATAAAATCGTTTGTATACTTCCTATCATATGATCTTTTAAAAATTAATGAAAAAATATGCAAGTTTTGTTCATCTCATACTTAAATAATTGGATTGGTAAGTGGTTAAAAGGCAGGAGACTATTCCTAGGTTGCAAATGTCTATTAGAAGTTTCTAATTCAAATTCCCAGCCAAGGACAACACTGCCACTTCACCTTCTGTTCTCTTCTTTCCCATTGCCCCTTCCCCACCATCCATCAAAGTAACGGAATTCATACTACGAAGTCTTTCCTAGCACTAGCGATGGCTGAGATAGAAAGGAGCTGGTGTGAGCTTCCATCTCATTTCAGGTCCAGACTTACTTGGGCGAATTTCACACGAAGATTTCTAGTGGTACCACACTTGCTTGGGGCAGGGGGAGAAATTGTTTATCAAGGCTGTTCTTGAAGGTCCACATACAACTGTCAGCTCAACCTTAAGTTAAATTTTCTTTCAAAGCATTCCCCTGAGTCTTGGGCCGTGGCTCCAGGTGGTGATGTAACCGTGGCCAAGGGAGCAAGCACCCTCATCCCAGAGGCCATCTGCAGTAGAAGTCACAGTGCAGGTAGTTCTGAGCCCTCGGCTCAGGTACGCACAAAATAGACAATTTCCTGCACATCTCTGGGCTCGGGCCTTCTGAAAGCCATTTAAAGCCATCATGTCCCCCGGCCAAAGTAAGTCAAAACCGAGCACCTGCTCCCCACATCCTGGGCCTGCCTTCCTGCACCCTGGGTTAAACTGAAGCTAGCACTGAGAAGCACCTGCAGTGTCCTACGCTCTCAGAGGTGATGTCCCTCTCGGTCCTTTCCTCTGTCCCCTGTAGAAGCCTTACTTCCCTTGAGAGAGAAGAGCAGCCAGTCTCAGCGCAGCCAGAAACCTACAAAGTTCTACCTTTCAGCAGCTTTCCTCCAGCAGAGAGCGCCATAGCCTGAACAGCTGCCTTCCTGCCGCTGATTTACAGATGTACGGAAAAACTGAGGAGTCCTAGAGGTCCTTGAACGCGTCCGCCTTTCCGTTCTCTGCCGTTCCTTATGGGAGTCTGCCAGACAGAAGTAGGTGCAGTCTGGAGAAGAGCAGGCAGCAGGTGCAAACTGCTCTTTCTCCAAGTGGAGAGACTGGGAATAGGGCCAAAGGCAGATCAGGGCGTACGGAGAATGTTGTCTGGAATTTTAGGAGGTGAAAGGAGATTTAGGATGTTCTTTCCTGAGTCACTCACTAATGAAAAACGAGAACTTCAGATCCCTTCTGACCACATAAATACATTTACTCCCCACCAAAATCCGTTGCCCCTCAAAGTCCCTGAGAGAAGCGACCAGCCCCACGGCCCAAGCCGTACGAGCTAGGTTCCTGCCATTCCTGGTCTTCTCAGGCCTCTTTGCTGGGCAGCCTGGGCAGAGATGAAGCATCTACTACCCTGTGGGAAATTGGACTTCACTGTTTTAAGTTTTGTATTTGTATATGTTTGTGATACAAGATGACTATATACATAATGGGGTATTGATACACACACTTGATCTTTTCTGCTTTCCTTTCTCTGTCCTCCAATCTTTCCACTTCCCAGGTCTGTTCATCAAGTATATGTAGAGTGTATACACAGTATCCATCTGCATCCATCTCTGTAATTCTTTTCATGTTGCAAAACTGAAAATTATACCCATTAAGTAGTAAGTTATCTTCATTCATTCTTCCCGGCTCCTGTCACCCATCATTCTACTTTCTGTCCCTGTTATGGGCTACTTTAAGTAGCTCACATGAAGTGGAATCACACAATATCTGTAAATTTGTGACGGGGTCATTTCAAAGTGTATAATATACATAACATTAAGCTATGTTGTACTACGTGTCACATTTCCCTCCTTTTTAAATTTAAGTAACATTCTGTTATATGTATAGGATTTGTATTACTAACTAATCTTTTGGTAGATGCATATCCTGCTTCTGCAATTTATTATAAATAGTACTACTATAAGCCCAAGTAGGCAAAACTGTCTTCAAATCTTGCTTTAAATTCTTCTGGATATATAAGCAGTAGTGGAATTTTTGGATCATACATTAATTCAATTTTACATTTTTGTAAAACCAGCATACTGTTTTTCAACAGTGTTGGGGGTAGAGATTTAGTTAAGTGGTTAGAGTGCTTGCCTAGAAAGTGCAAGGCTCTGAGTTCGATCCCCAGCACACACACACACAAAAGAAAAATTCCAAAAAATGTTTCTCAACAGTGTCTATCTCCTTTTATATTTGCAACAAGGCACATAAGGATTCTGCACTCTCCATATCTTTGCCAACACTTGTTATTTTCTGTCTTTTTTTTTAATCAGCCATCCTATTCAGTATGGGTTGTATTTCACTGTAATTCAGATTTGTGTTTCACTAACGAATCATAATCTATCAATACTTTTGGCAAGCAAATGCTTGACATTTTCATTAAATCCAATTTCTATATGTTCTTGCTGTGCCTTTGGTGTGATACCTAAAGAATTTCTGCCACATTCAAAGACATGCTGTTTTGTCTTAGGTTTTCTTCTAAGAGGTTTGTAATTTTAGGTGTTACATTTAATTACTTGATTTATTTTGAGTTAAATTTCATAAATGAGCAGGGGCCTGACTTCATCCTTTTGTACACAGTATCTATTTTTCTCACTACCCTTTGTCGAAAAGTCAGTCATTTGCACATTGAACAGTCTCAGTGTTTCTATCAAAAATCAACTGGCCACGCACAGGAGGGCTTATTTCTGGACTGTCTATTCTATTCACTTAGGCTACATGTGTGTTTTTACAATAGTTCCACTCTTTTTTAGTTACTTTCTGGTCACTGGGATACAGTATCTCATGCTTACAATATAAGCAGCATATATTTGATGGATTTTTACCAACTCTGACAGTCTCTCATTTGATTTGAGAATTTAATCCATTTAGAGTTATTTCTGACAAGGACAGACTTTTTTCACTGTGATTTGTGTTTATTTTATGCTTTTTTGTCTCTCATGCGTTGAATTACTGACTGCTTTGTGTTTAATTTTTTTCTAGTAATTTATCTAAATCCCCTTTTCTATTTTCCTGTATATTTATATATTTTTTGTTCATGAATCCAATGGAAACTAAATTTAACATTCAAAAGTCATAACACTTAATGTGAATTTATGTCATCTCACATCTCAGCTTCAGTAGCCTGCACAAACGTACTCTTTCAGCGGCTCTGATTTCGCCTTTTCAGCTATTGATTGCTCTATCTGCAAGTTCATTCATTCTTCTGCCAGCTCAAATCCACCTTTTTTTATTCTTTTGAAGAAATTGAAGAAATTTTGTATTTTTAATTTATTTTATTTTAATGGTTCATTTTAGATGTACATAGTAATAACATTCATCATAGGGGATTTGTACCTGTACATGATATATCTTGTTGCTTCTTTTTTTCCCATTCCCCTCCCCTCTCCTCACTTCACCCCTCCTCCCTCCTTATTTATAAAAGCTTTGTTTCTATTTTTTCCTTCCATTTCTTATTTCTCTGTTCCCCTTCTTGTCAAATCCACCTTTTAAGGACTCTTCTGAACTTTTTGTTTAAAATACTTTATTTTTTAATTCAAGAATTACTTTCTGTCTTTCTATTCTTATTTTCTAACTTTTTATTGATATTTCTTTTTCCATGCATAGTTTTCATGACTTTCTCATATCCTCTTTTAGCCATTAAAGCATCTTTTAGAGAGTAATTACAAAGACTTTGTCTGTCAGATTCTGCCATGAGGACATTTTACAGTAGTTTTGTTGATTTTGTTTTTCCTTTGGCAATATTTTTTGTTTGTTTCTCCCATACCTGGTGATTTTCTGTTGTAAACTAGCAGTTAGAATCTAATAATATAGTGATAATCTTGGAAATCAGATTCCCCATTATTCCCAGGACTTGCTTTTTTTGGTTGTTGTTATCGTTTTAACCTTTTTCATTGTTGTAGGCTGTGGGCTGAGGATCAGGCCAAATATAGACTTATACGGCACTTGGGGCCTTTCTAAATCTGCGTCATCCCCAACCATTTGAGCCCTTTCTAACTTTCTCTACCTAGGACATTGTTGAATATTCCAGTCTTCAGTGTCTGGCTCCCCAAAACAGAAACATAAAAATGAAGGTTTTGAGGGAAGCATCCTAGCTCTTTAAATTTTAAAGGAGCCGAAGCCCGAGGAAAAGGGGCTTGAAAGACTGGAGTATGATGCAACAATAAGAGTAGCATACATGAGTCATTTATCTACACTGCAGAATCTAGAAGCAGCCATAGTGTATTGAAATATCTGTCCCTGGTATTTGTAGAATGGGCTGTTTTTTCTCAATCTGCATCAAGCACAGGGCGTGGGAGTTGCATCTGGAACACATGCAAGACACCTGCTTGATGCAGCAGTGGAGGATAGGTAGGTGCTGCTATAGATATAACAAGATGTAAAATTTAAAAATCCTGAAATTAATGAACCACAGTTTACCACATAAACCTCTACCTGGAAGTTTTGTTTGTTGGACACCAGAGTTCCAATATAGTCGTACCACAGAGAATCTCTGAGTACAACTGTTGCCTAGTTGAAGAGAGAGATTTCTCAGCCTCTTACTCTACTATCTTCCTCGAATTCTCCAAGAAGTCCAGTCTTGAAATGAATTATAACCAACCTTGCTCAAACGAGGAATGCTGTTGCCATGGATTTATCCTATTCATAAACTTGATATTATCGCATGAATAGCTTTTAATTAAACACTTAAAAGTTGAATTGTTTTTGTTGTTGTTGTCATTCTACAACTAGTCATCACTTATGACAAACATTAAGTAAGACTGACTGTGAGGCTAAGAATAATTTTATCTTACTTCATAATGTAACTGAATTTTAGTTTTCCTACCATATTAGAAAGGTGCTGGTCATTTAATAATATCAAGGGGGGAAATAATCTGTTCACATGTATTATTTTAGTTGTATTAATAATCTCTACTTGCAATATCCTGATCTAGTTCCTTCTCAGTATTGCAGTAACTTTAGATCAGTATGTCTGATAATTTAGAGTATTTTAGATCAGATGAATATGTACATAGTCTATATAACCACAGACTCTATTGTATTCATATGGATGAATAAAATAACCATTAGATTTTTTTTTTCACAACTAAAGATTGAACCCAAGGATTTCACAATGAATTATACCCTAAGCTCTTTTAATTTTATTAACTCCGAGACAAGTCTTGTTAAGTTGCACAAGCTGAGCTGGAATTAGTTATCCTCCTGCCTCAGCTTTCCAGAGTGTTAGAATTACAGGTATGACCACCGCTCCAACCTTCTATTAGAAATATTTTACTAGAATCATCAAATAAGACTTTATTACAATAAGTTTCCTCATTATTTTATGAAAATGTTACCGTTTTTTCCCTATGCGTCCCCAGATTGAATTCATTATAGTTATCTTGTTGGAAGAGAAAACAGAGGAAAGAAAGTTACCCTGAAACTATTAGTTAGATATCGAACTTATGAAAAGGAAATTTGATTTTTGATACTGTTCTTTCATGACACATTTGAATTAACAACTCATTTCTGAATTCAAGAAAATTTCTAGAAAAACTTCATTTAAGAGAAAAAAAAACACGAAATATCGTGGCCATCTTGTAGTAGAAAAAGTGAAATTTGAATAAAGAGTATAAAAGGATCATGTCGAATAAAGTCTCTTTAACACTCTGCACTGAATGATAACAGTGAGAGAGGATATGGAAGGTGTTTTTTTTTTGGTCTTGGCTCTCAACACAATTCTGTAAAATTCAAAAAAAATCTTCCCATGTTCATGTCATTATTTGTTATTATCTAAGAGACAGGGTAAAAATACAGAATCTTTCTTCACTGTATATTTATTTACTCTAAATATAAAAGTTAATGATTTAAATTTTTAAATTTAAATGTCAAGAACATTCTCACAAGTACAGTTTTCAGATTACTCTTTCTAGAGTACCTATATGCTGATGTGAAATAATAAGGAAAGACCAACTTGGTAACTTGGCAAGTACTACTAAAAAAAAAAAAAAAAAACTTTGGAAGTTAAAAGCTGGATCATATTTGTGAATTTTTCACATTCTATTACTGAAAATACATAGTCCAAAAGATTAAATAAAAGAAAAAAAATAATATTTTATAGTGACATTTAAAGTAAATACTAAAATATGTGACTGTAATATTATTTAATTTATTTTAAATATCAAGAGTAATGTTAGCAGCTTTGTTTTCTTACAGAAAGATGAGTTTGTACTTAGAATTGTAAAATTTTCTTCTATTCATATAAAAAGTGTTCTGAAAAAGTTAAGTAAATCAATTACACACTAGTTTTTTGTAGATTTCATTTTTTCAATAATTATATATTTTTTCAATAATATATATTATTTTTCAAATAATATATATTAGTCAATACTGCAGAAAGAAAAGGTAAAAAAATGAAAATTTAACTAAGACTTTATTTGATGCTAAAGTTCTGACAAATTTCTTCATGAATTAAAATTTCCCACCTCATTTAATCTTAACCTTTCCTTGGAAAACCTGAAGTGTTGATGTAGCTCTTTAACTTTAATTCCTACATAAAACTATCCACATGCACTTAATAGAATGACTCTGATTTTGCAAAATAATTTTTTCAAAATCTCATAACAAAGTGATAAAACTTACATTTATATCAAAGCATAGAAAAATTAAATATGAAAACCAATAATGATGTTAATTTCAATAAAATTTTAAAAAAGAACTCAGCCCATTTAGTTGAACGTCCACTTGATTGGCTTGAGAGCTACCCAGATTAGTAAAACACACTGCGCAGTGTGTCGGTGTGTATTAGGAGGACGTGACCTTGAGAACTATGTGTGGTCTTGGCCACTTCCTGTCAGTGCTTTCCCCTGTACCCTGCATCCCTGCTACCGGGAAGTGAACAGCGTGACTCCACCCAGCCCTTTGGCAATGATGTTTCTGCCCTGGTGTCTGCTGACACTGGATCGAATCAGTCCTGATTCAAATTAAACCTCCTTTAACTTGCAAGTCTCATCTATATTGTCCCATCATGGGAAAGCTGACCAACATTGTAGCATAAAATATATCCCATGTCATTTAAAATATATCTGACTCTATTTTCTGTTAAATGTATGATGTTATACATATAAATATGCAGATTATTTACAGTAATATCCCAAACAGTATGCTTTTGAATAAAGAAAGTAAAGATCTTTTATTCTGGAAAGTCATTCATATGTATTTTAGAAAGTCTTGCTATTGCACGTAGAGACAGGCACATTGCGACGAAGGGTCAGCTCACAATGTTTTATATTTACAAAAGTGGTGAATACCTCTAAGAGTTAATCAGAATAATGCAGCAATTTCAACTAGTTCTTAATTGTTTGCTCTTGGAGGATCTTATGTGAAACCAAAGAACAACTTGAAGGAATGTTTACAGTCATTTAAAGGGGGAACAGTGTCTTTGCCACATTCGGGACTCTTGATGAGAGTTCCTACCTAGAAGGAAGTAATAATTGTTTCATTATCAGAAATTTCATTGGTAAAATCTGGAGTAACTAAATGGTTTAAAATACTAGTATCGATAAGGATGATGCGTTTTTAGTGCAGTGCTCTGAACAATATTTGCTATCATTGGAAAATTATATTGATAAATAGTGTATCTTGCACTGTGTATGACGAATAATTTATTCTTGTAATGATTTTGCACAATTCTGAATATACATACTTTCTTCTCAAAGCTTTTCTAGAGTATAAATTTGGATAGGATTTTATATTGAAATAATGTAATTAAAATTCATTCCTAAACTCTATATTTGGATAATCATGTGTGCATGTTTGGTAGAAAGTCCTTTGAGTTTGAATCCAACCACCTGCTACATCCTGCCTTTTCCTCTTTAACAGGAGAGAGGCTCAATCTGTGCCTTGCGTCTCATTTTGGCTATCATCCTTCCCAATGCTTATTATCTGTTCTCTCCCTTCAATATGCAATCAGATTCTCTCAATTGAATTATTTTCCTTTTCAAAAACACATTCTCAAATCTCATCATTTCAAAAATCAATAATACTAGCAGCAAGAGTGTTAGCAAAAAAAAATAAATTCTCCAAATCACAGCTTCTTCTCCTGTTAATTATATTCTATCTTTATTTGTTAGTCAGTATTCTCAAAACACGCAGAATAGAGGATACATATTTTGTGCCGGTGGAGTTGCAAAACAACTGATTATAAACCCAAGATATACATTCTAAGACTGAGGAAATTTGGACTGGCACAGATGTCCTCAAGGGTCAGCCCTGGGTCCAAAATCAAATGACAGAAAGCTTTCCTTCTTATGCTTGATGTCTTCAAGGCCTTTGTCACCAGGCAAAATAGAGAGGAGTCAGAATAAACAAGCAGAGCAACACGCGGTGATTTCCAAATCAGTCTAAGCAAGTCCTTTGGTTATCAATCTAGACAAAATGAAGTGTAAGAAGCATATGAAAAAAGCATAAACGTGTTGTTGCATATTTGGCAAATGGTACCGCAAAGAAATAACGAACTGAGATTTTTGAAACCTTATCACCCTACTTAGGCCCAAGATGCCCAAACAGACACCTGGTTTTAAAGAAAAGAAAAAAGCATCATCTTTCAAAATTTAGAGTTGCTGTTTGTACACTAGGTTGCTCCAACTCCCTTTAATATGTTTGATACAACTCTTGACATCAGGATATGGTTGGAAGAGATAAGAGACAGGACTGGACATTAAACTCTAAAGAGTTCTCGAGTGATTTACCAAACAAGACACAGAAACTTCTGCAGTGGACACTGCCTCTTTGCTGTCCACGAGATGTTGAGGGTGGAGCTTTTAGAAATGTGATATGGGATCTCATACCAAATGATTGCACCGAGCCGTCCAAGGATAAAATATAAACTCGCTATGTCTCAAGTCTTTGAAAACCCCTCCTATTCCTATCTTCATCTTTAGTTTCTGATTATTCAGCTTGTTCAGGGGAAATACGTTTGTGAATATACACTTAACCTTGCTTCTGAACATTTCCTCTTGGGAGAATTTCTCAAGATATAAAATTCGTCTGGTTAGGAAAATGGGAAATGTTTCTCCAAAACTTAGCAAATAATCCTCGATTCAGAAACACTCCCTGAAATTTCAGTATTTGGTGTTCATTTCCAAAGTAGCAATCATTAAATTTTAAGTAATATTAACATTTATTATCATTTACATTTAGTAAAATGTGTCATTTTTCTGTGTGAAACTATTATCAATACTAATGTATCTCCTTTTATACTAGCATCAAAGCAGCAGAATCTTTTTTGGCATTCATGTATACAACTGTTTAATTTAAATATAGTAACATGTCTTTCTGTTATGGATAATCAGAATTTGTGAATATGAAAGCACTTACAATAAAAATCTTAAATATTTCTAATTATGTCAATAATGCCGATTATAATACCAAAATCAATACAGATTAGATAACATGTATTTGTAAATTTATTAAATTTCTAAAGCACTATATAGACATTAGAACAGGGAAAAAAATGTCCAAATGAAAAGTTTTCACCTTAGGTTTTAATTTAATTAATAATACAGAAATGAATACACAGTAATTGTTATCCAAATTGTTATCCAAGGTAGCCCCAGAGTCACACGAGTAAAAAAGTCATTCACAGTTTGAAACTATATCCTGACTCTTCTTATTTGGATATTTTGTGAGCAAAGTCTGATCCTATTGACGATCACACTCTATAAAAGCCCAGGCCTGGACTGTCGTAGCAAGCTGAACTTTATGTTGATCAATGATTAGGCAGAGTTTTGGTTATGGTTTTTGATTTGGACCTTATTGTATAATTAGTACTAGAAAAAATTACTTTTGATTAAAAAAGATTTCTATCAGCAATGAAAAAAGTTTATTTAATACATAAAGATAGATATTTTTCTGAGGTTCACAATCCCAATAGAGATCTATATTATTCACATATTAATTTTGAGAAAGTTTTATAGATAAATTAAATCACATGCACAAATTCGTAAAGATATTTAACTGTAGCAATGAATTTTAGTCCTAGCTAAGATCTGGTCACAAGCATAAACTATTCGAGGAAATATTAATAGGACATGGTGAAATTGAATGGCAATCTGGGGAAATAATATATTATTATATTACAATATTAATCTATTTAAATTTGGATAAGGAAGGTATTTCTTTTGGCTAGCAAGAAATTTCTAAAATGCGACAGTATACACAATTATATGAGATACTTGTGTTACAGATTAAATCATAATAAAATAATGATACAGCATTCTCATTATAGGCTGCTTGATCTTGTAAGATGTTACTTCCCTTTTCTTCATAAAAATATGTTCAATCACTGCATGCTACAGATGATGATGTTGACAAGCAACAATTATAGATAAGGCAGATTAAGAAACTCTCCTCTGTTTACAGTCTTCCATATGCCTCATGTAACACTATATGAACTAGATACAATTTATGTCTAAGTCATTTCTCAAAATAAGTAAGACAACGTGGCTAATATTTTTGAAGTCAGTAACATAACAAAGTTATATGAATAAGCACATTGAAGTAATAACCCAGTTAGAGAGTGATCTTCAACTAATATGAGATGACTTAAAATACCAACTTCTGTTCAAGGGTAGACCATTTCCTTACATGTATATGGAAAAAAAAAGGTTGCATGGCTAATAAATACATGTTTCCTTTTTCTCCCTAAAAAATCACCAGGACTCTTCATATTAAAAGTGTGCTGAGGAGTAGTTACTATTACAACTGTGAGGGGTAATTGCAATTTCTCCAATTACTTACACCTTTTTCCCAACTTCATTAACATGGTGCTAAAATCATTTTAAAAGGAAAAGAGATATTACAATGTGTGGTAATTTTCTTTCCGTAGTTTTATGATGTGTATGAATAGCACATATATGAGATTGTGAAAATTCCTAAGAGCGTTTTTTGCCCTGGTGGGAGAAGTTCAAGAGCACACCCAAGTGCATGGAAGTTGGTTCAGTCATAGTCAGCTCAGATGTGATGTTTCATTTGATTCTCTGGTCACAATCCTTTACTCCCATTTCACGAGGTTTTTAAAATTTTTATAAGTAAAAACTGCCTAAATGTTTTCATATCATTCACAAATTCTTGTTTGACTCCGTAGATAAATATAAACTACTTAGATAAATATGAAATCTTTGTTTCTCTGTTTTAAATTTCCTGTTCTTCTTGGCTATCTCAGCTGTTCTTCTGTTCCTCAGTTTCCTAAATGCACCTTCCGGATAGCTCAGGAATTTTCATATCAATTTTCTCTAAGCATTTTATCAACCATTACCAGTTTCCGAGTAGATGTCTCTTTATCAAGAGTTTTATTTTTATTTATGTTAATACTATTTTAACATGGATATAATATGTAACTATATTTACCTCCAAGAGTTAATGTATATTTAAAATCAGGGCCAATAATTTTCTGATTTAAAGCACAAATAATGAGATTTCCTTCAGTATAATCTCCAGTTACAGTCAACTCTGAAGATCATTATGATTACATAAATCATGTTAATAAAGATATCTTTGGACTCAGAGAGAATCAGAAAATTAAACTTTTATATGAGAACAAGTCTTTTCTAGTATTTGAGATTACTGGCAATTTTATCCTTGTGGACATTACTTAAATTTCCATGAAGGCTGAAAACTACTCTTGCCATGAATAGATGTGATCTATCAGAAGAAGAAACCCAGACTGAAACATGAGAAATATCAGATACAGGAGGGATATGTCATAACAAGGAAACGATGCCAATGTAAAATATTCTTATGTTACCTGTAATAGTTGTATTACAGGTAACAGAAGATAAAGTGTTGTGATAAAGTTAGAGAAGAATACTTATGACAAATATATTTTGAATTTGTGACCACTTATTCGCACAAGTTAACTCCAGAAATTTTAGAATTGGGGAACAATGGCGCTTTAGAATTGCTATTATTCTTCCATTTATCTGGGTTATATTTTAGTATATGTTTCATTTAAAATACTTTATAAATCCCTGAATTTACTATTTAATCCATCGTCCACGTATTTTAAACATTGTACACATTTAAAAGTATGATTTATAATTCCTTTACCAAAAGTTCTGGGGAGTTTTTTTAACTTATGTGCACACAATTAAAAAGCTTAGATAATAGTAAATTTAAAAATTCAAAAGGCAAGTCATATGACTTTAAAATCTCTCATATTCTTATTAATACACATAAGACATACTGTTTTGCAGGAAAAATCTACCTGTGAAGATTTTATTAAAACTGCTGTATTTGATGCAATAGACTATAAGAAAGTAACAGGGGCAATGTGGTGAGTATGTGAACATTGAAAAGCACAGTGGAGGAAGATAAATCTTTGATGAAATTAAAATAAGCCGAGTTGTAGTGAAACAAAATATTGAATATTTAAATATTTGAAAGATTAATTAGTTTACATGGCATGATCGCTAACAAAAAATGTCTATATTGGGGCTAGGATTTAGCTCAGTGGTTAGAGTGCTTGCCTTGCAAGCTCAAGGCCCTGAGTTCAATCCCCGGCACCAAAAAAAAAAAAAAAAAAAAAAAAAAAAAAAAAAAAAAAAAAAAAAAAAAAAAAAAAAAAAAAAAAAAAAAAAAGTCTATATTAGTCGAAGGAAGTAGGCCAAGAGAATGTGAGACACATACTATGATGCACATATGATGTTACACCGTATAAAGAAAATGGGATTCTAATGCTGGATGAAGTAGAGATGGACATGTTTGCTGGTCTCAGAAAGTAACAAATGTTATAGGTTCTAATAAAGTAGAAACATAAGCTGATAGTGGAATGTTATTTGTAATATTTTCAAGTGGTATATAAATTTATATATATGTTGCCTCTTATATACTTTGTATATTCATTATGTATGAATATGTGCAGGTTTGTGTACTTCCATGAAACATGATATTAATTTGATAATTATCAATATATTAGTTAAGAGTATTTTTTAGCTAACTACTAAACACATGTAAGTTCTTGTTCATAGAAATATTTAAAACACTTATTTCAAAACATTTCATACATCTATGTCCATTTTATAAAATTGTTTGCTATTTTATATGTGTGGTTACATAAGTCTACCAATTCGCGTTTTGGGGCTATAAACATAATTTAACAAGAGCATGACCAAGTAGACTGTGACGAGCTGTCTAAAAAACTAAGAATGCCTGCTTACCTTGGTCATCCTCTTGTTTGAAAGCAGGTTCTCAGAACAGGCAAACTTACTGCTCAGTAATGTGCTTTGAGTAGAAAATCAGTTTGAGGGGATTATGGTGATTTTAATGACTATTTCTCTATCCTGATGAATTACTCATCTTTATTTGAGAAATTTGTTTCAGCCTAAGTAACTGAGACTGATGATCTACTATCAGCCATCTGTTCCCACTTGCCATTACCACTGCATCCTAAATTACTGAGAACATTTTTCAAGACATTTCACAATCTTCATGTTGTGGCTTACATTTTAGTGTACATGCTATTGAAATTCATGTACGGATCAAGTATTCCATAATAAAACACCACAAAAATATGGTAACACTCCCAATTATTCAACAAATAGTGTTACTCATTAAGTATTTGGAAATATTAAAAATGTATTTTATGAAAAATCAGCAATAAATTCTTTAGACAAATTAAGACCATTAGAATATGCTTTTCAGTGAATACAGCAAATGATATATGTGAAATATACATATTGGATAGATTAATATTTAATATACATATCCATACACATACCTAGATACAATAAATATATAGGCTACAATAAATATATATACATGTATTTTCCTTATATATGCACAGCTATGTATGTGGTTATATACACAGAGTCATGCTAACATAATGTTCCAGATAATGTTGGTCTGTGAGTAAGCTGGTGGTCTCATAAAATACTATTGCCTAGAAATATTGTAGTGACTTTTGTCTTTGTAAATCTACGCTATGAAGTTCATTCAGTAGCAAAATCAATTAATGTCACATTTTTCAGAATAAAACTCCAGAGTTAATTGACGCATGACTGTGTATAGGTTTTCAATTGCCATAAAATATACCACAAACTTAATGGCTTAAAACAACACAGATACATCATCTCATAGTTCTAGAGAGCAGAGTTTTAATATGAACTTCACTTGACCAAAGTCAGCGCATCCAACATGAATCGTTCCTTGATGAGACTCTTGTCTTTTCTAGAGGTCACTGGTGTTTCTTGAATTTTCACCTCTTGTATATTCAAAGCCCACATGGTGTAGGTAGGGGCCTTATACTACTATCTCTCTGGTTTCTCTCCACAAAGAAGACCTTTATGTTGTTGTTTTTAAGGAGTCAGGTAATGGACGGGCTCACACGGAATGTCCAAAATAAACTTCCCTTCTCCAGTTACTTGAGCTTAGTTACATCTGCAAAGTCCCTTTCGTATATGCAGTAGCATATTCAATAGTTCTGAGGATTTGAGGGCGGATTGTCTTAGAGGGGTGTTACTCTGTGTGACCAGTTCTGGTGTGTTAGAACTCTCACTACTGTAGATTTTTATTATTTCACGAATGTGACATCTAGAGATAACTTATCAGTTTGTAATCTTTTTCATTTTTTATTCTATTTGTAAAAGACACATCTCTCCATCTATTTTCCCACACATTATCTTTATTTACACCACCTTCTTAATGAACTCGATATACGCTTTTTATCCCAGAGGTACTGAGTGTTGTGTTTCAGTCTAGTAAGAGGTTGTCTCTTTCAGTCTCCAGTCTGTTCACTCTGTATTAGCTTTTCATATTTGAATGATGCTTAATTCACATAAATAGTTGTCCTAACACATTTTAAAAAGCTAAGAAAATCTAATGGAGATTGTATTTGTGGTTGGACTTCAAAATTAAATGCTAATAACTAATCATAAAACTGTAAAATTACAACTTCTCCAATTTTTTTACCTGTGCCATGATGGACACTTGTGATCAGACAGTGTGTACCCAAAACCACTGGGATACTTTGCTTTTTTCAAGGTCATCATTAATTGGTTCTTATTTATTGATCTTTATCCATTTATTCTATCTTTATCCAGCTCTCCTTACATGTGATTTATGCAAAATATTACATGTGCTATATGCTATTACAAGCATATACTCACTGGTGTCCCTGCATTACATTTCGATTATGCTCACAATATTAGAAACTTACTGATTCACAATGTACCAGGTGAAATTTTAATACTACACGTTACTGTCTTTCTCGCTCTTTTATGAAGTAATTCTTAAAATTGATTACCTCTGCTGCAGTGCTGTTTCTGTGGGACTTGTTTCTACCTTCTACACTTCTCTTTAAATTTTTAAATTATTTTGACTTTATATTTATTTTTAACAGATACAAAGTTATTATATGTATAAATGGGGTACCACGTGATATTTTGCACATATTGTATAATGATTGAATCAAGTTAAACATAACAATCTCTTCAAACATTTTTTTAAATTTTATGTTAATGGTACATTTTAGATGTACATAGTGATAACATTCATCATAGGTGATTTGTACCTGTATATGACATATCTTGTTGCTTCTTTTTTTCCCGTTCCCCTCCCTTCACCCCCTACCCCCTCCCTATTTACAAAAGCTTTGTTTCCATTTTTTCCTTCCATTTCTTATTTCTCTTATCCTCTGTTCCTTTCCCCCTCTCTTGTTCCCTTTCCCATTTGGACATTTTCTTCCCTTTCCCAATATAATAAATTTTATTCTTTATATACACTTCGGTTTCTCATACCAAAGAAACTATGCGGTATTTAAACATGTGTGTCTGATTTATTTCACTTAAGAGTATGGTCTCAAGATGCATCCATTTACCTAGGACTATCTCAAGCTTATCATAGTATTGCTATTGGTACTGGGAATTGAACCCTGAGGGAACTGTGAGCTACAAGCCTAGCTCTTTCTTTGTTATTTATTTATTCGTTTTTGAAAGGGTCTTGCTGAAAGTCCAGACTGGCCTCTAACTTACAAGTCTCCTGTCTCATCCACTGGAGTAGACAGGATTACAAGTGTTCACCACAGTGTCTAGCAAAAAGTCACTCTCTTTTGTGGGGGGTTGGGGGCGGCGTACTGGAGATCACAACCTGGTCCGGATGCGTGCTAAGCATACACACCCATCCGTATCATTTCTTTATAATGAAAATATTCAAAATTCACATATACTCATGCACGTCTCTGTGTTATATTTTGATTATGCTCACAATATTAGAAACATTTTATTATTACTGTTGTGTCCTGTGATCAATAATTTTTGATGTTACCTTTGTAGTTTTATTTTTTTGAGGTGCCCCAAACATCCCATATAAGAAAAGGAATCTAATTTTTAAATATTGTGAATGTCCAAATTGCTCCACCAATCAAGCAGTACCCCCCCATCTCTCTACCTCTCTACCTCTCTTTGGCCCTCCATATTTTCTGATAGTCAACAATTTTGAAATTAAAATGATAGCTAACCCTACAATTGTTTCTAAGTGCTCAAATGAAAGAAAATGTCACATGTCTCTCAGTTTAAATCAAATGCTAGAAATGATTAAGCTTAGCAGAGAAGGCAAATTATTGAGAGCTGAAAAAGGCTGAAAGCAGGTCTCTTGTGACTTACCAGTTAGTCAAACACTGAATGAAAGGGAAAGTTCTTGATGAAATTAAAATACTTCTCAAATACATATAAAAATTATAAATCGACCAAAAATGATCTAATCGTTTATGGATGGTATACAGACTGTTTCCAGGTTTTAGTTATTACTAGTTGTGCTGCTATAAACACTCGTATGCATGTATTTCTGTATATGATGTTTTAAGCTCTTTGAGGAAGGTATATAGCAGGGAGATCTCCAGGTCATATGGAATTTCTAATTTCAATTCTGTGAGAAATCTCCATACCAATTTCCATAATGATTGTACTAGTTTACATTCCCACCAACAATGAAGAAACGTTTCTTTTTCACCACAGCCTCACCAGCATGTGTTATTGTTTGATTTTCTAATGATTACCATTCTTTCTGGAGTGAGATGGAATCTTAGCATTGTTTTAATTTGCATTTTTCTAATGTCCAGAGAGGTTGAGCATTTTTCATATATTTGTTGACTATTTGCATTTCTTCCTCTGTGAAGGGTCTGTTCGTTTCTCTTGCCTATTTCTTGACTCAGTCTTTAATTTCAGGTGGTTTAATTCCTTTGGAGGTTTTGTATATTCTAGATAATAGTCCTCTGTGAGAAGTAGCTGGCAAAATTTTTTCCCACTCTTAAGGTTATCCCTTCACTCTGCTGATTGATTCTTTTGCTGTACAGAAGCTTTTTAGTCTGATATAATCCCATTTGTTGATTCTTGCTGTTATTTCTTATGTAACTGACTTTCTGTTTAGAAAAATCCTTTCTTACACCTATGTCTTGAAGTATTTCACCTATTTTAACTTTCAGTAGATTTAATGTTTCTATTTTATTTAGATCTTTGATCTATTTTGATTTTAGTTTACTATATGGCGAGAGATAAGGGGCCAGTTTCAACCTTTGCAGACAGATAACCAGTTTTCCAAACACCACTTGCTGAGTAGGCTATCTTTCCTCCAACATATTCTTTTGGTCCTGTGGTGGACTTATATGGTCAGTGTGAGCAGCAATGCCAGCTGGACTGAGTTATCATGGTTCTGGGCCTAGACGATCCACCTGAGGATCATTGCCAGCACAACATACAAGACAATGACAGTTGAAGATGGGAGGCGGCTGTTTACCAGGAGAGCCTTGCTCTTATTGTCCCAAATTGATTTTGCTATTCTGGGTTTCTTCTGGTTCCATATGAGTTTTAGGACTTTTTCCCTAGATCTGCAAAATATGCTGTTTGTATTTTGATTGGGACTGCATTGAATCCGTAGAGTAGTTTTGAGAGTGTGGCCATTTTGACAATATTGATTCTGCCTATCCAGAATCAGGGGGCTTCTTTCCATCCTCTGATGTCCTCTTCAATCTCCTATTTCAGAGTACTGTAGTTTTCTTTGTAGAGGTCTTTCACTCCCTTGGTTAGTTTAATTTCCAGGTATTTCGTTTTTCTTGAAGCTACTGGGAGTAGTATTATTTTTATAATCTTCTTCTCATCCCTTTTCTTGTTGTTGTTGTGCATAAGTGCTAATAATTTTTGCATGCTGATCTTGTATCTCGCTACATTACTGAAGTTTATTACTAATTCTAAGAGATTTTTTGGTCGAGTTCTTTGAGTTTTCTAGTTAGAGTATCATGTCATCTTCAAATAGTAATTTGAGTTATTTCTTTCCTATATGTAACTCTTTTCTTTACTTCTCTTGCTTCATTGTTCTAGTTAATGTTTTAAGTACTACATTGAATAGAAAAGATGATAGAGGACATCTTTATTCTTCCTCCTAATTTTAGGGAGAGCGCTTATAGTTTTTCCCCATTTAGTATGATGCTGCCTATTTGTGTGTCATATATAGTATTTATCATATTCAAGTATGGTCTTTCTAGGTCTTTTTTTTCAGGTTTTTTTTTTTTATCATTAAGGCTGCTATATCATCAGTACTCCTTAAGATCGTCAGAGAAATTGAAAATGATGGAGTGCTCTCAAACTCTTTTATGGAAACTGGTGTCACTCTGACCCCAAAACCAGATAAAGACCCAACTAAAAAATAGAACTATAGGCCAGTCTTTTTAATGAACACACATGCAAAAATCCTTAACATGATATTAGCAAATAGAATGCAGCACATTATCAAAAAGATGGTACATCATGATCAAGTAGGTTTCAACCCAGAGATGCAAGGATGGTTCAACATACATAAGTCAGTAAATGTAACACATCATGTAAACAAAAGCATCTTTAAAGGTTTTGTAGAATTCATCAGTGAATTCATCAGGTTCTGGGCTTTTTGTTACTTGGTAGATTCTTTACTACTGTGTTAATTCCATAGCTTGTTGTCGGGTTGTTAAGCATAGAATGTCTTCTTGGGTTAGTTTTGATACTTTATATGTGTCCAGGAATCTGTCCATTCAAAATTTGCTGATTTTTGGAATACAATATTTCAAAGTACCTACTATCTTCTGGATTTCTACTTCTTCTGTTGCGATTTCACCTTTTCCATGTCTGAGTGCATCAGTGTGAGTCTTTTCTCACTTTCTGTTTGTAAGTCTGGCTGGGGGCTTATCTATCTTATTTTTTCAAAGAACCAGCTTTTTGTTCCTTTTTAATTTTTTTTATTCTCAATTTAATTGATTTCTGCTGTCATCTTCATAATTTCCCTCCTTAATTTCAGTTTGGGCTGGTTTGTTGGTGTTTCTCAAGTATCTTAAGATTTCTTGTAAAGTTGTCTATTTGAGCCTGCTCTGTTTTGCTAATGTGAGCATTGATTGTGACGATTTTTCCTCTTAGAACTGCTTTTATGGAGCCCTGGAGGCTTTGATGAGTTGTACCAGCATTTTCAGTAGCTTTCAGAAGTTTTTTACATTTATTCTTCAATTTTTTCTTTGTCTCATTGTTTTTTTAGGAGTATATTGTTGATTTTCTAGGAGTTTTTGCCTTTTCCAAAATTTCTTCTGCTGTTCTTCTGTTGTTCTATTTTCTTTGCACAGTGTCTAGTAGTATGTATGGGTAATTTCTACTCTATGAAGTTTTTAAGGAGTGGGACACAGCTGAGATGTGAGCCTGCGGAAGACATTCTTGGCTAGCAATGGAAAGATCTAGAACACCCTTTTTGTGCAAATTTTTACTCTTTACATCATTTCTTGGCTTCTTCTTGTGCTTTATTCCTCTTTATACAAAAAAAAAAACAAGAAATATTCTTACATGAAGCCAGCACTCAGCTGGGCCTGGTGGCGCCCATTTGTAATCAAGCACTCTGGGAGCCTGAAGGAGGAGGGCACAAGTTTGAACCCGCCTTGGCAATCTTAGGGACTTAGTGAAACACCATTTCACAAAGAAAACAATTTAAAAAAGACCAGGACATAGTTCAGTGTAAAGGCCCCAAGTTCAATCCCCAGTACCATGACAAGTACAATAACAGACCACGACACTCTGGGAAGGTTACTAGTGTACTAACTGTGCCACAGTCATTATTTGAATCTCACTGTGCTACAGCGTGCTGCATGGCACTACAGAGAGACACATAGGATATTAATAGTTGTTTTACAAATCTATTGCCTGCAAAATTTCTTTTGCAAAAACATAGTTTGGAAAAAAGCATCTTAAGGCAAATTATTGTTTTATACAGCTAAATCAAACACACAAAATTAAATATCACGGGCCTTTTCTTATATGAAAAACCCATAATATAAATAAAGAAGAAAATAAAAGATAGATAATAGGAGATAAAGGATTACATCTGTTGCAAAAAGTAAGGGAACCAAGAGAAAGAGGAGGGAGTGGAGGAAGATGGTAAAGAATTAAGATATGATTCGTGTGGGTGCCAACTCATACACTACAATGAGGAAGGTAATAATTATGTACTGCAAACATGTACTAAAAAAGATAAAAATTTTAAAAAGAGTTATCCTTGATGCATACCTGGCATTCAGTTGATAATTTTCTAGAGAATGGATGAATGGAAAGATTTCTCATGGATGCATCTTGAGAACATACTCTTAAGTGAAATAAATTGGATACACATGTGTAAATACTGCATAGTTTCTCTGGTGTAGGAGACTGAAAGTGTAAATAAAGACTGAAATGTATTATATTGGGAAAGGGAAGAAAATGTCCAAATGGGAAAGGGAACAAGGGAGGGGGAACGGAAGAGAGGACAAGAGAAATAAGAAATGGAAAGAAAAAATGGAAAGGAAGCTTTTGTAAATAGGGAGGGAGGAGGGAGTGAGGGGAGGAGAATGGGAAAAAAAGAAGCAACAAGATATGTCATGTACAGATACAAATTCCTTATGATGAATGTTATCACTATGTACATCTAAAATGTACCATTAAAATAAAACTAAATTAAAAAAAGAATTATGAATGTTTTATTTTTTCTAAGTATTTTTAACAATGAAAAATTACTATACATAAATGAAGGTGAATTTTCCATAGTGTATGGCAATGCAATTTTTCTTTCAACAATATTTTAATATTAACCTCCCTATACTTGTCATTTTGCTGTCACTGGAAAAAAACTGACATCCACAGCTTGAAGGAGAGCAGGTTTATTTTGTCAGACATCCACAACTTGAAGAAGGACAGGCTTATTTTGTCTCATGGTGGTTGGAGGATTCAGTCAATAGTCAGGTGACTGTGAGGCAGAGAGTGCCTGGTGGAAGGGCTGGCAGAGGAGGGCTGCTCATCCCTTGGCAGCCAGGAAGCAGAGAGAGACGAGGAAGCATCAGGGACAAGAATGTGCCCTTCCTTCCGGTTCATGCCCCAGCACCCCACTTCCAGCAAGGCCTCTTCCCCTAACAGCACGTTTAGCTGCTGAACTGCTGACCAAAGCATCCCATGATTCAATCAGCTTCTATACAGAGAAGACTTTGGGGGGTGCATTTTACATTTAAACAATAACACTCGGAATAAAGTGTAGTGAATAAACATGGATTAATTAAACACAAAATAATGTATTCTTAGACTAATATATGCTAAAAGCAGGAATAATAAGAATCATGATTTATTGAAACATTGCCTAGCCAAGTAGTATTTTAGAATGCCCCAACAGCTGGAACGTTTAAGAAATATGTATATTTATAAAAGTAATTCAAATATAAAATTAAAATTCAGAGGAACAATAACATGAGAAAATAAATGAGAACTCTTTTTCCTATTTTAAACTATCTTACTCATTTTCTTAAATAATTTAGTTGTGTGTATACACACACACACACACACACACACACACACACACACACACACCCAGGCTATTACTTCAGATGAAAACCTTGTTTCATGTTAGTTCAACTGGTGAAGTTTAACATTGGGTGGTAGACAGCAAACTAGAAGATTTTTATAGGATATAAGATTACTAAACTAGCCTAGTTTAACTTCAAATAATCTACGAGAGGATACTTTACATATTACTAATTTAAACTCAATTCAATTATTCAAACTGCAAAGTAGTTTTATAATACTGAAAATGTTTGCATATTGAAAAAAAGGCTATTCATGAAATCTGGAAATGTTTTGATTAAGATAAAATTTTACTCCCACACTTAACCTCAAAGAAAAATACCATGAGCTATTCCTTATACTATGGAGTCAATGTTGGTAAAGGGAAAAAGGAAAGAGAATAAACCAAAATGATTCTCAATATTTGGAGAAATATATGGGAAATCTTCCTCCTTTTTTCCTTCTTACTCGGTTATTTTAAAAATTATTTACCATAATCAGTTATTTGCTATTCTTTACATTTCCACAACTTAAAAGCAAATACTTTTAATAAACGTATTAAAATATCATTCAGGGAGGATTTCTATTACTTTTACCAAGGAAGTTTTGCTCCAAAGAAGCAAGTACCAATTAATACGACATGGGAAAATATTACTATTTTTCTGTGAAAATGATAATATTTGTATGTTCTTTATACATACTAAAGAACAAGTTCCTACTTTATAATATGTCAATATGTAATTATGCATACATATATATTTTCATGTATATTTATAGTGGAAGATGCTGTGTAAATCACTACCTTTTTTTTTTTTTTTTTTTGTGCTGGGGATCAAACTCAGAGTCTTGTGTTTGCAAGGCAAATGCTCCAACCACTGAGCTAAATCCCTAGCCCTGTAAATCATTACTTTTGTGATAGAGTTAGACGTTTCATCATCTGTGGTCAGGAATTAAGACAGATGGGAAATATAAGAAGCCTGCATTAATATGAAAACATATATTAACAAGGGGAGTCTATTGACAGCAATGCAGTATAATTTGTATATTTCCAATGTAGTCTGAAAGTACTGGATTTTCTTTGGAAGTCCAGGTTCTGGAAGAGTTACCAACAATTATGGAACACACAAAGGGGAGCATCAGAATTCTTGGAGCAAAGCCATGAGAACAGCAGTTCATTTGTGGTACAGAACTCTAAAGTGAGACAAGTCCATCATTTTTAGCTCATGAATATTTTCTATGCAAAAACACATATTCTGAAACTGAGAAAAATATCTAAAAGTGGAAAGCATTAAAAAATTCCAATTTCCAAATGAAAAATAAAAATCTGCAAAAATAATAGTTTGCAATAGGATGCAAACCTTCTCAATAGGATGGTAAGATTGAAATACTATCTTCAAAATTTACCAAAGCAATAGGGCAGTAGGCAATAGTTCTTTCTAAGTGAGGATATTGCTGTCACGATTCACTTTGAAATGATTATATTACCATGTTAATGGAATTTGACAATTCATACTAACTCTGGGAAGAAACATTAGTAAGATAGTAAATTCAAAGACTATAGTAATAATATGTGACTGTATTATTTTTAAAGCTGTATAATGCCAAATTAAATCTTGGATAGAAATTAGTGTCCCGTTTGAGTCTGTAGTTACAGACTACTTCCTAAATTTAGTTATAAATGATTGTCCAGCTGTTGTTGGCAGGTAGACAGGTTGCAACATGAGCAATAGTTTCAACCGCCTGTTCAATATTTTCTTGGTGAATGTAAGAGAGATAGAAGTTTTGGCATTTTGAGACTTTCTTAAAATAACTCTTTGATTGTGGATATGTCGAGGCAATTGTTTCTCTGATCATTATTAAACACGAATAATTAAAACTTATAAAGTGATCATGCTATATCGAAAGTTAAGATATTAAGTAATCACAAACCCCATATGTTTATTGAGCAGTGGCAAATTTCTAAAAATAAAATAACCACTTTGTCCATGAGCTCATGACATTAATGGCTTGATTAATTAAAATAAACTGAGGCCATTATCAATATTACATATTCTTCCAAAACATTTGTGTGTCCAACACGGAATTTCCCACAGTGACATGCTTGTCTTTTTCTATAATGCAACTGAAATTCAAACATAGCTAGAGGAAATGGGAAGCAATATTGAAATATGTGCACCTCGTGTATACTTGACAATATAAAATTTAGTTTGGATTTATTCTTTAAAATGCATCTAAGATTGTATTTTTGTTTTAAGTCTTGAAATAATTAAATTGGTATGCTCGTACATTTATATGTTTAAAGTCTAGGATTGGCAGTGATTGTGCTGTAGCACTAAAAATAAAATATTGCTCTCCCTATAGAACTCAGATATAAATATATTTTCTCTATAAACCATAAGTACTGTCTTCAAGACACTTACGAGTTACAAAGTGAAAGGATATAAGGTAAACTGATGAAGAAACAATCTATACGTGCTATCATTTTTGTTACATCAGGACAGCGGATTTTACTTTCTCCTGAAATTTGGTGAGCTTGGGAGAATATGCCTTGTCTAGAAATCATTTAGGTTTTGAGTACTCTGAATTAGAGAGTACTCTGTCTTTTTTATATTATTTTAAGACTACGTGCAATTGAATACTGACCTCGTGGTTATTTCTCCTGTAAGGCATGTCATTAATTCATTGCATTTTCTGTAAAGCTTCTATTTAACTTCTACTTCCCAACAACAAGTTAGCTTCTAATTCCCGACAGAAGGCTCTGAAGACAGAAGCAACTTCTATTCCTGTCTGTTTATGATACTCATCTGAATAACATATTCATGAGTTGGCAGAGGTGAAGCCGTCTAGCATGGCAGAGCTGATTATCATGTCTTAGCAAATGAGGAGAGCCCTCGGGCATTAGGAACTCTCAACCATTAATACTGGTTTTGCCACAAGGCAGTTACATAAGCTGACAGTTTGGCAGAGGTATGACTCTAGAATGTTCTGCTGTGATTGCCCCTGAAATATCATTAACATTACTAAATTTTCAGTTACTCAGAGTCCAATTAAACAGCCTTCCTTTATGGAAGCAAAATGTATGCACAGATTTTCTTGATGCTAATATGATTTCTATTACATTGCGATTTATCACACCGAAAAGTCAGTTTTAAGCAAAAAATAATGAAAATATGTTAAAAGTAATTATTTTCCTGAAAATGTCAGCTGTACAAATGGCCATGATTTTGTCTGTGACAAAGTCCTGCTAATGAAATGAAATTGTAATTAAGACTTGTATTATGCCTCTAAATTTTACTTATTAAAATTGTGTAAGGGTTCTCATGAATAGAATAAGAATTTAGGGACCATTAAGATTGTCAATTGAAGTAAATCTTGTGAGAGCATCAAATAAAGAGATTTTCATAAAATAGACTTAAAAACAAGAGGATAAAAATAAATAAAACAAGAGGATATTTTATTAGTATTAAGATTGTTATATGAGGACATTTTATCGTAAAATCTCAATTTGATACTTCATATTTAAAAATGCTTACATGTAGAACTGAAATGTGAAATTGAAAACTTCCTTAAGTATTCAAAAATGATCATTTAAGGATCACGATTATTTATAGTTTTCAATGATTAGTTACCCAATTAATCATAATTATTTAAAAGTTCAAGAGCAATATTAGACTCAATCATTTGAAGTACATCTTTAAGTTTTAACCGTAAATATGTTTTTATATTGTATAGGAAGTTAGCTTTTCTGTCATGATTTCTTTAAATCTGGATCAAATACTCATCTCTACTAACATGCAGAATAGATCTAATAACCTGGTCGCAACATGTATCTGCCTGCATATTAAATTCTAAATACTTGAGTTATTTTTAGTTAAATTATTATACCTTTTTGTTTTTCATTTGGCATTTCCCATGTCTAAACTTAAGCAAAAGCAAGTGAGTTGGAAAAAGACTCTGAAATATATTGATTATTCTCACTTTAAATAAATGACCACAAACCTTGAGGAAATATTTTCAATATCCTACAATGCTTTTTCTTTTTCTCATTATCAATCATTTCTTCCAATTTTGTTACCCATCTTTTGTGTCTTAACTTGCTCAACGCCAATGTTATATTTGATTCAGGGAGTTATGTTTGTATTTCAATGAGAGAATTTAAGCAAACAAGAGAATTACTTCAGTTTCTCGGTTAACATCCAGTAATTTACCTGAAGCCCACGTGTAGACAATGACTGCTTTGTTATAACTGCCAGATTTTCCCTGTTGTCCAATCAATCCTACCAGCTCTTGGAATTGAAGGACACTGTGGTGCCTTTATATTCCTATTTCATTCTGTTCTCCTTTCTTCTGTCTAATCCTCCATATTCTTCAACTTCAGTAAGTTATATGCCATGTGAATAAATCTCCCTGGGATCTATAGTCTACCTCAAGATGCCTGTCCTTGAGATCTGTTTATAGCAAAATTCCAGAGGGAAAAAAGCAGGACATAATTCCTATTTTTGTCTCATTTACTTACATATCTTTGTCTCATCAACTAATTTAAATACATTTTAGAGGCTACAATTCCACTGATGTATTATTTTCCGACAGCTTCCATCTTGGCCAATCAATAGTCCAGTCTATCCCTCCCTCCCTCCCTTCCTTCCTTCCTTCCTTCCTTCATTCCTTCCTTCCTTCCTTCCTCCTTCCTGCTTCTCCTGTTATCAAAAACTATAATTCCCTGAATGTTAATATGCAGACCTTTATTTTTACTATAACAAATCTCTGTTGATTCATTAAGTTCAATTATTTTAATTGTCAACATAACTTTTTAACAGCTTTATGGATATATATGTAACATATCATTTTTTGCCAGTTTTAAATGTACAATTCAAGGCTTTTTAGTGTATTCACAAAATGGTGCAACCACTAACCCACACATTTTTTTAAAAAAGAGTATGTATACCCCAAAATAAACTACTTGCCCATTACTTTCTTAACCCATTTCTCTTAGTCTCCTAAGTCATAGGTAATGATTTATGCTTATAGCTGGGTCTTCCAATAGCTGTGTTTCCAAAAGACAAAATGGTCAGTCTCTCTCTCACATAGAACAGATATGGGAGGGGCGAGAGAGGGCCAAAGGGAACTAGGATGTGAGGTCAGTGATTGCATTCTGTGTCACGCAAGTGGGTGTTGATGTCAGTTAGGGTCATAGACCGAACTTAAAATACTAGTTATGTCTTCATTCATTTATTACAACAGTGCAAGCAGGAGACATAAAGAACAGCACCAAATTTCTCATGCTGGATTTATTATCTCTCATTTATTGTGTTCGGGTGGATGTAGCACAGACAGGGAAATTTGACTGTGTGGAGGATTCCTGGACATAAGACCTTTTAAAGGGAGAGAGGGGAGTAAGCTTGGAATGGAAAAGTACTAAGATAAGGAGAGAAAAGAGCATTAGCGACTCTGATATGGGGGTTTTGACACACACTGAGGAAACTGTTGAGTTTGGGTGTGGCTTGTCCCATGAGGACTCATTGCTGGAGACTCGATCTTCAGTGTGGTCATATTGGGGATGGTGGCACATTTAGGAGGTGGGTCTCAGTCCCAAGAAATTAAGACATTGGAGGGAAGGTTCTAGGAAGTGGGTAGTACGGTTCTTGTGGGAGCCCTAGTTAGTTTCTGTTACAGTAGGTGGTTATAGGAGAGCAGTGCTGACCTCTTCCCACTCCCTGGCTTCCTGTGTCACCATGTAATCACACTTACAGACACCACATCGCTGTGATGCCATCCACACGAGGCCCTCACTGGAGATCAAACGGATGGGGCTTACTAATCTCTGAATTTCAGCCTCTGAACTCAGGAAATACATAAACCAGTTTTATTTGTAATGTAACCAGCCTCAGGATGTTTGTTATAGTAATGTTACTGTAACTGACTAATAAAGAAGTGTTTTATTGACAACTCAAGATAAGATAGCCTAAGTCTTCAAATGGAGATGCCTGAGCTAAAAATCCAGATATGTATGTGAGCAGGGATGCCCAGAGTACAGAAGAAGTGCTGAAGACCTTGACTGCAAATATTTCCAGAAAAATAAAGCACCAACTTTAAGGAAGGAACATAATTTACCGATGAATCCAGACAGTCCAAGCCATGTAATTATTCATGGCCAAACTCCAAAGACTACAGGAAAGATTTTGACCCACAGCAATGTTCTGATCCCACTAACTGACCTTGCTTACATTCTTGATCTCTACCATTCATTTTCCCAAAAGAAATCAGAGATAATTTTTAAACATAATTATATCATTATCTAAATTTCTTACTCTGCTATTCTGTTTCTTCCATAAGCATGCAAAATTCACTTCTAGCTAAATTCCTTTATACCTTTCGGCTCACAATAATATATTCCCCACTCTTTGTACAGTTTTCTTGTTCACATCATTCATTTCTTTGCCCAAATACCATCTGGTTAAAGCAAGTTTTTTGTTTTTTGTTTTTTTTCCCCTGACTAAACTACATAAAGTAGGCCATCTCATTCTGTCAGTGTCTTTGTATTGCTCTATTTTTATTCATTTACATAATCTCATGTATTTGTTAGAATTTTATTTTAATTAGAATGTTGTTGCAAAAAGAGCTGAAGTTTTTTTTTTTTATTTTGCTGAACCCTCATTGCCTAATACAACACCTTGCACACACTATTGTTGATAAGTATTAGAATAAATGACTAAAATGAGAAATACAGATTCAATCATTTTTCTTAGTCTAATTAGAAAATTAGTGCCTAGCAATTTGCTTTCTCAAACAATTCATATAAGAGCAAAACACCAAGAACTGAAAAGGAGGGCAGTAACATACATGGTGAATTTGAAAATCCACAGAATCTGCTAGCTCTAGATATCTTTGCTGTTTCTTTGGTTGAGTATTTATGCTATCAACATAATATTACCACAAATAAGGATTTTCTACAAGAAAGCAAAACCCTCCAGGTTTAATCACGGTAACCTTTACTTGTTTTTATTTTATTTTATTTTAAACCAAGAACATGTATTGGTACATTTTACATATAATGGTTACATTCATCACATTTATTTTGTACCTGTACATGATGCATCTTGGTTCTCCCCCCTCTTCCCCGCCCCTCCCCTCTGTTCCCTCCCTCCCTATTACAGCAGGTTTATTCTTAATTTTCCATATTTTCCCTTTCCCTTTTCTTTCCTTTGTTGCCTTTCTGCTTTTCCCCTTCTTTCTTTCTAGTACTCCTCTCCTTTGTATATTATCTTCCTTTCACATAATATCTATTACATCTCTTTGTCCTTATTTACAGTTATGATTTCTCATATCAGAGAGACAATTCGATGTGTACTCATGAGTGTCTGATTTATTTCACTTAAAAGTATGTT
>PVJO010017291.1:0-39622 GCA_004026905.1 Hystrix cristata | reverse complement strand
CATACAAGGGCACAAACATTTCCATTCCAAAAGGCACAAATAGGGGGATACAAAGGAACGGGACCAAAGCAAGTCTGAAATCAAGCAGGGCAAACAGTAAGTCCTATAGTACCATGTGCAGCATCAGAGACAATCTGTGGCAAGATCTGAACTCCACAGGATTTGGGTAACTCTGTCCCTACAGTGCTTCCGGTGGTGGCGGCTTGCATGGCTTCTTTCTTGGGCTCGCTCTGTTCCCTCCTTGAAGACAATCCATGTTCTTCGTTTCTCCAAACTTCTGGGGTCTCCACTACACCTTCGGCTTCACCCTCACAGCTTCACACACCGCCCTCTCAGGGGCACACTGCCTGGCCTCCCAGGCCTTCCTCTGAAATCTAGGTGGAAGCCTTCCTGACCCCACAACTCTTGCCTTCTGCATACACCTAAAGCCAGCAGCGTGTGGATGATGCCAAGGTTTGCTGCCAGCTGGAGCAGCAGCCTGGCTTCCTTCTCTTTCGGCTGTAGGGGTTGAGGGCCTACAAACCAAATCTCAGAGAACAACTTCCCTAGGCTGCCACCATTCTGGAACATGGTCCTCTGGGGCTCTCTTCTCAAAACAAAGTCTTTCACCTTTGCAACTCTGAGGATGCAAAGACTGCAGTCCGGCTGGTTCTTGTGATGCCCTCAGGCCATCTTTATGTTGTCTTCTTCTGAAATAGTTGGCTTTTTCTTGCTAGTCTTTTCAGCAACAAATTTCTCCTTTGTTCCATCTTGGCAGGCTGCAGTTTTACTGGGCTTCCTTTCTGGCCAAAATCGCAACATTTTAAACCATTCTGCTGAGCTTTTTGCTCTTGATTCTCAATATAAATCTGGCTAAAAGCCCCCAACAATAGCCATGCCACCACCTCAACTTTAGACTGCCTTGAAATTTCTTCTGTAAGATTAATTAGTCCACTGCCCTTAATCTTAGTCTCAGATAAAGTCTCTGGACAGGAGCAAAATGCAGACAAACTTTCTCCCAAACCATAACACACATGGTCTGGAGTCTAACAGCCAATGTGGTCCTTCCCCACAGAAACCTCCTGAGCCTGGTCTGTACCAGAAACTTTTCTATCAACATTCTAGTCTTCTGAGCTCTGACCAGACTCTCCCATCAAGTAACAACAAAGGCTTTTTAGGACTTCTCTTTCAGGCAACATTTCCAAACCTTTTCTAACTCTTCCCTTTCCCACAAGCCAGCTCTAAAGGCTCCTAAAGCACATGGTCAGGTATAGTCACAACGATCCCACTCCTGGTACCAATTTTTGTATTAGTTACCTTTCTAGAGCCAATGGTTTGCAAGAGAGCAGATTTAATACAGGACATTTACAAGTTACAGCATTCACACACACAAGCCAAATGCAGGAAGAGTGCAGAACATCTATCTATGCACTGAAGACCCAAAAGATCCAATCAAGGGCTGTGAGTCCACAGCAATGTCCCTTGTACATTTGTGTCTACACTAAATGGTTGAATACATATTTACTGGAACCAGGATATAATGCTCACAGCAGAGATGAAGACCAGAGCTCCCTTGAAGTGAACAGCAGCCATCCTCAAAAACAGCAAGGCCCCGAGCTCCTTCTGTGATGAGAACAGCTGAGTCCCCTTTGGGAGAACCAGCCACAGCAGAGCTTCTCCTGGGAAACAGCCAACAACTAGCTTCTGCTCCTGTTCTCCTTTGTGCTGTGTCAGCAACAATCCCCAGGTGGATCTTCTATGCCCAAAACCACACCAGTTCGGTCCAGCTGAGTTTTCTGGCTCAAGCTGACCACAATAATAAGTTCACCACAAGTGCCAAGGGCTGAGAAAACAGGAAGGGGGGTGAGGAGGAGTGGAGGGGCAAGGAGAAAGCCCCGTCCTCCCCAGCAACAGCCTTCACAGCCAGCTGTTGGTACGGCCAGGAAGGAAAGGTGACGACTTGGGAGGGGTTGCTGTCACTTTCTAAAGAGAAGCCAACATTAATCCTTCACTCGACTAAGAAACTTGAATTAGAGCCCTTTACAGTAACACCAGGCTCCAAACAGTGAGCTTTCCCCACAACTTCCCTGCAAGGCTGAAGAAGCTTAATGGGGTGTGTGGGGTGGTGACAAGGACTCGGAGGCCTTGGCATCCTGTGCTGCTGTCATGATGTGGAGGTCATGCAGTCCCTTCTTGATAACCACGTCCAGTGGGCCTGAAGGCACAAGTCTTCCTAGTTTTTCCACAGGAGGCTGTTGGCTTAGTGGTCCTTTGTGAGTGCTGTTGATCAGTGCTGTGGCTGGACCATGTCCCTGCACCTCCCAAGTGCATATGCTGAAATTCCAACCTCAGTGTGACTGTATTTGGAGACAGGGCCCATGAGGAGGTGACTAAAGCCAGAGGCAGTCAGAAGTATACAATCCTGACCCCATAGCACCCCTGAGACATCAGAGACAAGGGCTCCTGCCCCCTCTTTCTGTCTGTGTCTTGTGTCTGTGTCTGTCTCCCTGCCACATGAGGACACAGTGAGCAAGTCACTCTGTACAAGCAGGAAGAGACCCCACACCAGAACCTGAACTGCCTGATGCTGAGGTCTTGGACTCCACAGCTGTGAGAAACACATTTCTATAGTTGAAGTCACGTGATCTGGGATTTTGTTATAGCAGCTCAAACACACTAATATGGTCAGTAATTATCCTAAATATTGACCTGTGTCTTGGGATTAAAAATTCCAAGAGATGAGATCCTTGGGCACCGCATCGGCATCAGGAAAGAGAAGGGTGACAATGTCGTTCATACTTATTTGCCAGGTACTGTACTTGTCTTAGTCTGTCTGGGAAAGCTACAATAGAACACCACAGACTTGGAGTATCCATCACTTTGCCATCTCTGAGATGGAATACTTGGCACCTGAAACTTGAAGGAGAGGTTTGTTTTGGTTCACAGGCAGAAACAGCATGGCGGGAGGGCGTGCTAGAGCAACCTGCTGAACCATGGCGGTCTGAGAGCACAGAGAGGTGGAGCTGGGGACAAGAACACACCCTTCCAGGTCATCCCCTGGTGACCACCTCCAGCCAGGCCCCACCCCTAAAACCATATTCAGCCATGAACTCATCCATGGATAAACCCACTAGAGTACAACACCCAGCGATCCACTCACCCTCCAGACACATGAGCCCTTTGGGGACATTTTAGATCAAATCCTAACACTGGACAATTTGTAAACAATGGAAATGATTTCCCAGAGCTCTGGAGGCTGGGGTGTCTGGTGAGGGCCAGGTCTTTTTCCAGGATGGAGCTGTGAATTCTACACGGTAGGGTCCTTATAGGGAAGAAGAGTGCAGGAGCTAAGGACAGAATCCTGCTCCCAGAAGCTCTTTATTAAGGTCTTAAACCTGCCCAGGAGAGCTCTACCCTCCTGGTCTGATCGCATCCTAAAGGCCCCACCTCCCAATACCATGGCATTGGCAATCAAGTTTCAACATGGGTTTTGGAGAAACATTCAATCCACAGTGTTCCGGCACTACTTTGCTGCATAGAGGGAGCAGGATATTAACACTGTCCGTGCACTTCCTTCTGTGTGAGGCGTGGAGCTAATTATGTCATGGGTACTGGAGACAGGAGGCTGCCTGTACCCAAGTGAGTGACAGGCTCAAGGCTGCAGCCAGTGAATGGAGGGTTGCTGGCCTCAAAGTTACATCCTACCTGTTTGCTCTGCTTTCTGCCTCAGCGGACCCCCCCCTCCCCGCCCCAGACTGAGAGTCTCATCTCCTGTTTTAGCTGCGGAGATCAACACAACTTCCTAAGCAGGGAAAGTCCTTCAGGAGATTCATCAAGATCCATTGTTTATAGGGTCCCAGCTTTGCAAGGGTAAAGAAGGAACAAAAGAAATTGCATCCAGTAGCTTCCACATTAAAAAAGTTTGGAAGATCAACACCAAGTGGTGGGAGTGGCTATTTCTGAAGAGTAGGGCGATGAGGGGTTTTCAATTTGTTTTTTGCTTTTGGGGACATTTGTTTTACACTCTTACCGTTTGTAACCAGAAAAACAACCTTTAACCATGAACACAAGGACACCGACCCTCCTTCTGCAGCATCTGCAGAAGGAACCTGATGGCTCCTGTCTGAAATCTGGGCACCAGGTTGGGTTCCAGAAAGCCCCAGAAGCCAGTGGCAGGGCTGCCTGAAAGTGACACTGCAGAGGATGGGGGACGGGGAGGAGGCTGCTGCTGATTCTGGTTCGATTCCAAACCTAATTGGGAAAACATGGGAATGATGACCATCTGGAGCAGCTGGTGACAGGAGGTGAGGAGGGGAGGAGGTCTGCGCCAAGGCGCCCGTGGCAGGGACTCCAGCCCAGAATCGTCCTCTCAGGTCCCCTGGCTTTGCCTCTGTGCTGGGACACAGGAGCAAGCCACACCTCTGCGTCCTTCAGGTGACCCAGAGACTCACATGAGGTGACGGATCCAAAGACTGGAGTGCTGGTTCTCTGTGGATCTCCCTTGTTCAAACAGCGGAGGCAAAGAGCAAATTAGCTATTTGTGAGCCTGGAAATATATGGCCACGATGGGTTGTACCACCTGTGGTTTTCTTGGCAATCGCTGGCCCTTGTTCCCCTCTCAACTCTTCTGAAGTGCCATTTTTGGCAAAGGCACATGGGAGAAATAGTATATGTTGAGGAAAAGGAAACAGGAAGGTTTCCACTGCCTCCCTTCCCGGATTCATAAAGAAAAGTCACGAATAGGAGAGAGTTAGGATTTCTTTAGAGGGAAAGTGTGATGAATGAAAGCTTCTTTTAAGTGCTAGAATATTCTGGAGAGGTCTTTCTAACTAGCAGTAAGGAGCTATTGTGTTCTTTCCAGGGGGACTGCAGAGGCGGGCTGCAATCTGAGCGGGATAGTGTTTCTAGAAGTGTTCCCAGCCCCCGGGCAAGGTGCCTGCCGCAGTTACACAGGAGAAGTGTTGTGCAGAGCCATGTGCTTTGCCTGAGTCCGGTTCCACACACTTGCCCTCTGCCACCAGGTTCATGACTCTTAGAAGGCAGGGACCCTGTTGTATTTGTCCATTTGTTACCTCAACACCAATTATTAAGTATCCACTACTGTTGACAATGATACACATCGAGGATGCATCTAAATGTACACATATACTGTATATATTTACTATAATTCATACTATAACATACAGCCTATAACATATAGACTATTACATAGACTATAACATATACACTATAATATGTACTATAACGCATACACTGTCGCATACACCATAACACAAAGACTGTAATATAGATACTATATTGGGAGGGCTCAGTGGTGACCACCCCTAAAGGTGTCTCTTCATCCTGACCTTCAGAACCTCTGAGTGTGACTTTATTTGGAAAAAGCTTCCTTATGGATGCGGTGAAGTCAGACGCCTTAAGATGAGGAGCTCTTGCTGGATCTCCTTGGAGGGGGCTGACCTGTGACATGTATCCTGGAGAGAGAGACACAGATAAGAGGACAGGCACAGATGAGGACACTGTGTGACTGCAGACAGAGACGGGAGTGTGCAGCAGGAGACAAGGGCCCTGGAGCCACCAGGGTTGGACAAGGCAAGGACAGGACCATCCCCAGAGCCCCAGGGTCCCAGAGGGGTGTGGTCATGCCGGCATTTTGATGTTAGACTTCTGCCCTTTGGAACAGAGCATGAGTGTGTTTTCACTGGTTGTTTTGAGCCACTCAATTTGTAGTAGTTTGTTGTGGCAGCCACAGGAAACTAATGCACTACACACACACACATGGGGCGCATGAGGTAGGTGATGGGGGTCCAATCTCACAGAGTGATGGAGGGCAGGAGAGGCATTAAACACGGGACTGAAACAGAGAGGCAGATACAGAACAGGGACCTGGGAGACAGGAAGTGCCTCAGCCAGGTCAGCCAGCTCCCGGAGGAAGGTCCCTGAGGCCGACACCAGAACAGTGAGAGGACCAGCTGCTGACTGAGCTCTGCACAGGGGCGTGCCCTCAGGGGTTTACGGGGTCATTTCATTCTTTAAGGCTGATGCACTTTTATATCCACTGTACAGATAAGGAAACCGAGGCGTGGAGAATAATTATCCCAGAGGCACACTTACTATATCAAGGCTGGTTCTGTCCCCTCCCTCTGACACCTGCACCCGGCCTCACACCCTCGCTCTCAGTGTGCAGGATGAAGGGGAAGGGCTGTAGCCTGGAGTCCCGGGCAGAGACTCAGCAGGCAGACACATGCAGTGACGCTTCCCATGTGAGGAGCACCGTGCAAGCCAGCGATAGCCTCCTCTAGAGCCCAGAGCCACAGAGATGTCTTCCACAAATGATGTCACAGACTAGGAACCTCTGAAGCTGATCCTAAGAGTCCTCTGGTGGAGACCACTGCAGGGAACCAAGAAAGTGCAGGTGCGACAGGAAAGGGAAGGGAAGGCAGCCATGATGAGGGTCGTGGTCCGGCACGCTTGTGGTGCAGGCTCCCCACCCGTGAGAGCTGGTGTGTTTGCACAGCGACCCCCAGGAAGCCTGGACGGAAGTCACTGGAGACACTGCACATCCTGTGATTCCAATATGCCTGGAAAAATAATAACGAAAATCGTTCCTGCTTTATTTTAGGAAGAGTGGGGCTTGGAGGAAGATGAAGCCGAACATCTCCCAGCAGATCTCAAGTCTGGTGGGTTTTGAGCCTTGTGCATTTTTGGAAGCAATCACGGTGGTCTTCACAAAATGTAGTGTGAAAACGAACCTCCTTCTGCTACCAAATCCTCTCCAAAGGGGACTTGCAGGCGAGGGACTTGGGGTGGAGAATATTGATCTCTGTTTTCTCGCCACGGTGTAGAGAAGGAAATAAGACCCCAGCAAATTAACTGTCCAGAGAAGGAAAGAGAGCAGTGATTTCTTTACCAATCTTCTTGGGCTGGCTTGGTGAAGACCCTGCTGGGTCTCCTCGACACATCCAGACACAGCGATCTCCCCAGAGGATAAAGAGAAATAGGTTCTAAACCTGTGGAAGTTTGGGACAGCAGGAAGCAGCTTCAGACTGGTTCACAAACTGGAAACTGCAGATCTGGGTGGTGCTGAGGGCTGACGGCATCAGAACGTCAGAGCCTTACCTGGTGGGATAGGGGCCTCGCGGGGCCCAGTAAAGGCCGTGGCGAGACAGGGTGAGGGATGCTCCCGGGAAGAACTGGGAGACAGGCAGCTGGAGAGGCGCCACTCTCACCTGACTGAGGTGTCCCGGACTGTGAGGTCATGCACCCGGCTTTTACACAGCTGTAAGTGGGTTCACAGAGGCCTTGAGGCGGAATAAGGCCCTCAGATCATCCGATGACTGCCACTGAGGGGAAAGTGTGCTGCTCGCAGGTGCCAAGAACAGAAGGCACTCTGCAGCCCGCACCCTCGGGGAATCCCAGGGTCAGCCAGGAGGCCGAGGAGGAGGAGGGAACTGAGGCAAGAGCCTGCACCACTCTGCAGGAAGGAGCGGTCAAGGCAGGTGAGCAGGCTGAGAGCTGCTGGTCTGAGGCTCTGGGGCACGCGATGGTCCTGAGTTGGCTGGGCGCCTGTCCCGTGGTGAGCAGAGTAGGTGGATGTGTCGCAGAGGGTGAGAGCCCTACAGAGTGGGGCAGGGACGCGGGCCCTGGGAGGCTGAGAAACTCCACTCTGAGTCATTTGCTACCTCTAGGGACTGGCTGATCCTGAGGACAGCAGTCTGAGAAAGGCCTTGGACATCAAAGCATCAGAATAGAGAAAATAAGACTGTTGACAGTTAAGCAGCTGGGCGGCAGTCAGTCCCTCTTCCCCTTCTTAAAAGCCTTTCAGGAAAGATGAAAATGCTTACATCTGAAGACATGGCCTGGACTGGGCACAGGAGCTGCCCTGGTGGAGCAGGGAATATGCTCATGGGGGCGGGAGTGAAGTTCACCCCAAGCATCACTTGGAAGAATTAGAAATCTTTCCATGCAGAAGGCCTCATACGCATACGTACAAAACTCTATTCATTAATAACAAGTTTCAGCAGGGCTTCTGATAGTGTTTCTAAGTGTTGCCATTTCAAAGCCCCCCCAGAAACAAAGCCATCAGCAGCTGAGAGATGTTTCTATGCAGAGTCTGTTGGCAGCACACTGGGAGTGAATTCGTGATGAGCTCGGGCAAGCTGGATACTCGAGGAGAAGCCAAGGATGGTCCCAACTGGAAAGATGGCAGTGGTGTGGGACTGAATGGGGTTCCCGTCTCAGCCCCTTGATTCTACCTCTGAATTCCACTTCCCCTCCTCTCACACAGCTGCCACAGAGCGGCGAGCAGAGTCACTCAAGGTATGTCACATTGTCAGCGAGGGTCATTGTTTGCCACCCACAGGGCACCGGGCCCTTTGCTGTACAGTACTTCATCCTAACCGCAGTTCTCTTAGGTAAGTAATATCACTATTCCATTTTACAGTGAAGGAAGCAAGATGCAGAGGTGAAGGAACTTCCTCAAGATCGGACAGCACAAGGAGTATTTGGACCCAGCCCCGGTGGATGCGAAGCACACATCCTGACTTCAGTGTTTGCCTCTAGAACTGGCTGGAGCTGCAGAGCCTCGGGGCCGGCAGGATGCCCAGAACTAGGATCCGCCTTTTATCTGGTCTCCGGTAATCTGTCTGTGCATTAAGACGAAGAGACGCTGCTCTCAACTACTAAGATGCTTCATCTTTTCTCAAGGCATTTTTACCACACCACTTCCATCCAGGACTCTTTATTTTTAAAACTCTGAAATTTCGCCCCACCAGTTTGGCCCAATGGACATTTTTGCTGGGTGGCAGGGGAAAGTTTCGGCTTAGCAGAAACAACACCAAATATACCTGACAATGGCTACAAGTGCAAGTGCGAAAGCTGATTGTACACTAAAGTCTGTCTTGAGGACCCGCCATTTTGGGCATATCGGATTCGGCAGGACACTAGCCTGGGTAGACATAATCAACCTGAAATAAAACTGTCAGCAGCTAAAAACGGACATGGCAAGAGACAGAAGGACAGACACATACACACACACACACACACACACACACACACGCATGAGCACGCATACACAAGACAGAAGATCTAGGACCCCTTAACAGAAAACAAGTCAGCAAATTTGGACTCTGAAACATTGAACTTGCTAGAAATATTGGCCTCAAAAAGAAAAGTCACAAAGGTAAAGATAACTGCTTTAAAAGTATTTCTAGACAATGATGATAAAACCCCGAGTGTTGAGCTCCTTGAGAACAGAGATCAGTATTTTCTCTGTCAGTGCTGTGCCTCAAGCCCTTGGGACAGCACTGCCTAGCACATAACAGTAGTTCAGCTAAAAATGTGTTGCACAAAATCTTTTGAAATTTACTAGGAATATAATCTTCTAAACACTTCAGAACAAAATGAAATGGAAAAAAGTATGGAAAGAGCTTTAATGTGTGGTATAGCATTTGAAAAAGTAAGATGATTTAATGTGACTCAGTCCAGAAAATACTTTTCATCCAAGAAAGATTTTACAGGAAGATGATTTATCATTGTTGGAAACATTCAGATAAATTCTTAATTGTGAGTCAAAAACAGGTAGAGGAGGAGGGAGCAGACTCCCATCTGCTCAAATGGTAGAGTAAAGTAGCTGTATATAAACGACCCACATTCCTTCCTTCTGATAGCAAATTTTAATTATTCTTCCATGCTGAACTGAAGTTTAACACCATGGACTGGGTTTCTTCTGATCCAAAGCAGAACACTTTGACCCCAGTATTTATACCCATACAATTTTGGGGAGGTGGGGGTACTGGAGATCAAACTCGGGGCCTTGCCCTTGCTAGACAAGTGCTATACCACTGAGCTAAACCCTTAATCCCACGTACCCATATTATTTTAATCCAAGAAGGTATTGGCTCCACCACAGATCCCATCAAAATACATCCAGGCTGAGTTTTGAGAGTCGGGGGGAGGGGGTTTCACAAGTGAGCAACCTTCGAATACCTGAGAGGAATTACTTACAACTTTATTATAGTGTAGCTAAGAGATAAATACAAGTGATCACATTGTTACTAAATTTATAGCACATATTACTAAAGATATAAATTGAGTGCTATATCTTCAACAGATAACAAAAGTTATCTGTTTTTAGCATTGAAAACCACAGAAAGCACCAAACATAAAGAACTAAGAAAGAGTCAACATCATGTAAGATTGTTTATAGTTAAATGATATAAGGTAATGTTGGTTTTGATTAAAACTGATGGAAGAATACAAACCTTTCAAAATTTACTTCTGAATAATTGAACCTAGGAAATTAGGCTTGGTGGATATAGATAGTCGCAAAGCATAATTTGTAGTCACCATAGCTATAATCTGCCTTTCACACAGACTAAAAATCCTGGCTGACTGAAAATTGGTCATGAAATTTATGATTGAAGAATTGACTCCAATAGAGTCCCAATAAGATAAAAATAAAAATGGGAAATAATTGGGGCAGTTTATACTGCCTTGTGTAGTAAATTAGTCAAAAAAAATTCATGAGAATTTGCCAGTGCTGTTTCATTTGTCTAAGAGACATTTACTGAGTTTGGTGTGTGTGCCGGCCTCAGAGATTCGGCAGTGAATCAGATGAGGTGCCGCCTCAAGGACCTCAGTCTAGACAGGAGTCAGTCCGGCTCAAACTGTCAGGATTCATCCACTCGGAGTCCAAACAGGCTTTGTGTCAGCCTGGCGCCGGCTCCTTGCCTCTTCATTCTTTTGGGAGGAGATTTAGGACTAAGTACCAGGTGCCTTAAAAAGTTCACAGATTTCAATTGAGGGCTTAAACTTTTTAGTTTCCTCTCTAGATACACTAAATATCAAAGAGTTAAGGCTTAACATGCTCACCAGAATTATTCACAACAGAGAGACTGCCACCACCTGCTTCCACAGTCCTCGGAACCACCGCGCTGGGCCTTGCACCTCATGTCAGTGTGTTCCCAGGCCACCGCTCTGGGTCACAGTGTTTGTGTGGAAGTTTCCTGGCTCCTTCGGTGTCACAGGCTGGCACTCGGTGTGTGACGTGTGACGTCGCTGGGAGTGACAGAGTCTTGGGAAAGCAGTCTCCTGTCCTGCAGCTCTTCCAGCTCCAGAGTCCCAGACACCAGGGCTTCGGTAGGGACTTGAGCTGCGCAGGATCACAGGGTCAGATGGTGACCTCAGTGTCAGCTTAGGGAGCCAGGAGCAGCGGGACAGAGCACTAGACAGGAAATGTGACACAGACTGCCTCGAGGGAGCACACTCTCTCCTCCTTGTGTTCATCGATTCGTTCAACAAATATTTATTGAGTGGCTACTGTGCCTCAGACATTGTTTTAGATGCTGGAGATTTGGTGGTGAACAATAGATAAAAATTCCTACCTTTAGAGAGCCTGCACTGTGAGAGAGAGACAGTCACAAAAGAAAATAAATAGCTAGATCATAGGTTGTGTTAGAAGCTGAGAAGCGTGATTGGGGAAAACAAAGCAGAGAAAGGTGTTGGGGGTGTTGGAGGCTGGGCTGTCTTTTGTTTCTTTTTGGCAGAAGGGCTTCAACCCAAGGCCTTCACACTGAGCTACACGTTCCCAGCCCTTTATTACTTTATCTGTCTATCTATCTGTCTGTCTGCTTATCTATCTGTGTGTCTATCTGTTGACAGGGTCTTACTAAGTCACTAAATTTCCCAGGCTGGGCTCGAACCTGTGATCCTCCTGCATTAGCCTCCCAGAGTGCTAGCATTATAGTTGTGCACTTTCGCAAGGGGCTGGGGCTGTCATTTTGAACTGGGCCATCAGGAGGGCAGAAGAGCAGGCGATGAGGTCACCCGAGCAGACTCCGGGAGGAGGGAGTGAGTGTGCAGGGCCAGGCCAAGGGACAAGCTCCCCGAGACTCGTCTCAGTGTGTGGCAGTGGTGGCAGACCTATGGCACACGCGTTATTGTACTTTTAAGACAAAAATTGTTAATGTAGAGTTATTCTTTCTAAATGAAAACTTCAGTTTTGGGGTTTGATTTCTGGGTCGGCACTTTGCGATAAATAAATGGTTTGGGGTTGCAGTTTTGGCTCTCAGTCTATAAAATAGTTTGCATCACTGGTCTGCAGTGATAATGGAACCTGAAAAAGGACTCTGGATTCGTGGCTTGTTGGAATCTGTGAGGAGGGACCCTGAGGGATCTGACGTATTTTCACATTGGCTAGAAATTATCTCAAACCTGCAGGTTCCCACCCACCCAGGAGCTTCTGAGGTCCTCCCGCCCCGACAGCCTCTCTTGGCCAATAGAGCTGACACCGTTTCCAGAAGGTGTCCTGCAGCAGCTCGTCCTGGGAGATGACCAGGCAGGAAGGCCTCCTTCTGGAGGATGGAGAGCGCCGGGTTACAGGTGCGGTGCGGCTGGGTGGGAGTGACGCCTGAATGCTCCGCAGCACAGGACGGGGCGTGGCGGACAGCACGTCACCGGCTGTTTCCAAGCAGCTGACAGAGGGCTGGGGCTCTACTCAGTGGTAGAGGTCCTGCTTAGCATTTGCAAGGCCCTGGGCTCAGTCCCCAACACCTCATCACAGCTGATAAAGAGGGTTTTGAATGCTCCCAGCATAAAGCAATGATGAATGTCTGAGGTGACAGCTCTGCCAGCTGCCCCAATCTGACCACCGTGTTTGCATACACGTGTTGAGTGTACTCATAAATACATATGGTTATTACATGTCAGTTTAAAAAGGTCTCACTCATACATGAACTCAGGAAATACAATCTGTTGTCTTCCCAGTTTGAAGACTACCTTTGAAGAGTCCCGCACTAAAGAAACCAAACACTAAAGAAACCAAACCGATTGAGTTTTGTTTAACCCCGAGTTCCCTAACTTATTCTCTGCTGTGGCTGTTTGCTTCCTGTGGACCCTCATTCAAGGGAGCACATTGGTCTGTGTAGCAGGGTCCAGCTGGTCACAGGCTGTCTGGTTTTAGTCCCTTCCTTCTTCTATAATGTCAGGCTTGCTAGACTCCCAGGTGGAGTTAGAGGGTAAAATTCCCCTGTACAGACATGTGCCTAGACGCCAAGGACAAACGCAGGGAATCTGACTGGGCTAAGCTGACTTGCTGACTAAATGCGTGTGTTTGGAAACGTGAGCCCTCAGAAGAGGCCGTGGGGGTTGCTTGGAGACAGGCAGGAAAATAACTGGAAAGGAAAGGCCTCTGTCCATAGTAGGCCAAACTGGACTCAAGATTCTACAGATGAACAGGAGAGTGTGTGGAGTGAGGGGCAAGTGTGGGGCAGAGCTGCGGGTTCCCAGGCTTGGGGTGGATCGTTCTATACAGAAAATCTCACAAAGGACCATCCGCGTTTTCCAGTCAGCTGCATTCACATCTCACTGTCCTTACAAGTACTGCCCTTTTCCTACCGTGTTAGTCAGATTTCCATCGTAGTGGGAAAACATCTGAAAAGACCAGTGTAAGGGGAGGAAAGGCTTGTGTTGGGTCATGGATGAAGAGGTCTCAGTCCGGCACCTGCCTCGGCCACACTGGTTGGAGCTGTGGGGAGCCAAACACGGCAGGAGCACACAGAGGAGAAAGTCTGTTCCACACTGGAAAGCAAAGGGAGAGGGGTAGGGGAGGGCGCCCTTCCAGGTGCACCCCAGGGACCACCTTCCTCCCTGTTTGTAGAGCAATTCTCTTCTGCTTTCCTTACCTTTCTAATAACACACAGGCTTTGCATTCACATGTGTATAAGCAGAACTCTTGTCAGGAACTTGAGCGAGACCTCCGAGACCTCCGCAGTCATTGCCTTCCTCATCCTGGGGATTTGTGCCTTTGTTCCCTCACCAACAATGTCTGTGTGGGAGGTGCCCAGGACGGCGAGGTGGAAGACACAGTTCTGCTCTGCGGGAGCTCACAGTGCAATAGAGGCACAGTGAAGGATGCAGATGACCCCAGCAGACTGTAGCAGGGTGTTTGCCTGGGGGCCAGAAGAGGATGCTGTTACAGGAGGCTCCCTGCTAGGCCTGGGAGGGGCAGGACTAGCACCCCACTTTCAAGGAAAATTAAAGGGACATGACACTTTTGAGCTGAAATCTGATTAAACTGAAAATTGAATTCTGGAAAGCTCTGCTTTTCCACTTGGGTAGATCATTTCTCGATACTTAAGAATTTCCTGATAAGATCAAGGGGATTATTAATAAATGAAATTTTAACAAAATACTTAAAAAGTGTCAGCATTAGAAGGACTTGCAGGGTTGGGGATTTAGCTCAAGTGGTAGAATGCCTGCTTAGCAAGGCCAAGGACCTAAGTTCAATCCCCAGCACCAAAAAAAAAAAAAAAAAGACAATGGTTTGTGGATGACATAGAAGGACTTGCATAACTCAGAATAATATTTTCCAATATACTGTGTTATGAAATCATGCAGGTGTAAAAAATACACTCACAACTCAAGGTAGAGATGGATTTAATATAACACTATGAAATGTTCTGTTACACGGTTTCAAATTGCACCCTGTAACTTACCTTTGAGAAATAAATCCACTGAGACACGTGGGTGTAGACTTAATCTTCTACATGTAGATATCCAGTTTTCCCAGCACCATCTGTTAGAGGCTATCTTTCCTCCAGTGTGTATGTTTTTGGCCCCTTTGTCAGAGATCAAATAACTGTATGTACCTAATACAGCTAGCGTATTTCTGCTCCTTCTATTTTGTTCCATTCATCCCCATGCCTGTTTTTGTGCCAGTACTATGTCATTTTAATCACTGTAGGTTTATAGTGTAACTTCAAGTCTGGGATTGTAATGCCTCCTGCTTTGCTTTTGTTACCCTGGATTGCTTTTGCTATTCTGAGGCTCTTCTGATTCCATATAAATTTTAGGATTGCTTTCTCTAGCTCCGTGAGAAATTATTTTTGTATCTTGTTTGAGATTGCATTAAATCCGTATGTCAGTTTTTGGAGGTATAGCCATTTTGATTATGTTGATTCTGCCTGTCCAGGAACGTGGGGTATCTTTTCTGTTTCTAATGTCCCCCATTTCCTTTTTCAAGTGATGTAATTTTCACTGCAGAAGTTATTCACTTCCTTAGGTTAATATCTAAGTATTTAATTTTACTTTTGATGCTATTATGAATGGTATTGTTTCCAATTGACCCAGCTATCCCCCTTCTAGGTACCTTCCCAAAAGAGTTAAAATCATCATAATATAGGGATTTCTGCATATCTATGACTATAGCAGCACACTTAATAATAGCTAGATCTTGGAAATGGCATGTATGCCCATCAAAAGATGAATGGATAAGGAAAATGTGATACTACCCTGGAGTACTAGGCTGCCATAAGGAAAATAAACTTGAGGCATTCGTAGGTAAATGGATGAAACTTGAGAACACAATGTTGAGTGAAATAAGTTAGACACACAAGCTCAAATATCACATGGTTTCTCTTATATGAGAAACTCTATATATACAAGTAAAGAGCAAAATAGAAGAGAGATACATAGAAAGCAGAGAGAAGTTCCAATATTTCTCCAAATTGCATATCCTGTAGTGTCAAAATATTTTAATGTATATGCTAATTGTTTCATTGATACTACTGGTTTATCTTAGTTCATTTAAAAGAAAGTTCTATGTTATTATCTGTTTATTTCTTTTGTATAAGACTCTTTGGTTCATGTCTTGTACTGAATAACTACTTTGAAGATAGAAATACACAGTATATTAACTATTGTAATCCTCTTATTATTTTGTTAAGAAATTTTGTTTCCTTTTTTCATAAAATAAAAAAGTAAAAAATAATAAAAGGTAAGGAGATATATTTCTCAAATGGGAAGGGGATTAGGAGATGAAGGCAGGAAGAAGGAGAGAAAGGGAAAGAGGATGAAAATGGAGTTAAGATGTGTTATGTATAAGATGAGTCAAGATGTGTTATGTAACAACTCCATACAAGGAATGTAAACATTATATACTGCAAACATGTACTAATAAAACTTTTTTTTTAAAGAAATAGATGGCTATGTATAGGGTTTTGGGGTATTATCAAAGAAAAATATCTGGAATTACCTGAAAAGATTATGAAATACCTTGCTTTTCCAACTACATAAATACAGAAGGCTGAATTTTCTGTATATACTTAAACCAAAACAACATCTTGCAATGTATTAAACACAAAAACAGAAAGGAGAATCAAGCTGTCTTTATTGAGCCAGACAGTAAAGGAATTTGAAAACATGTGAAACAATGCCATTATAGTTATTTTTTATTTTGAAAAATACAGTTAATTTTCACAGAAACATTATTTAATTTAACACATAATTACTAGTATTAAATTAATTAATATTTTAAAAATTTCTCAGGTTTTGTGACAACTACAGTAATTTACTAGTTATATCACCACATAAACTAAGATCTAAGGTCTTGATAAATTTTAAGGACGTAAGGGGGTCCCGGGACCAAGAAATCAGAGAACCACTGGACGAGATTAGGTAATGCATCTCTAAACTGGAAGAAAGGGATTTGATTTTGCTAATCAAAGTCTTTTTAGTAGGTCCCGAGACCTCTCGTTCTTCTTATCACTGCTGAGAGTCATCAAATACAGAATATTCAAATTGCTGCGGGTTTGTTATCGCATCGCAGTTAAAGTTGGTTTTCTCTGACAAAGCCTGCTATGTTTCTGTGACGTTGGCTTTACTGAGCCTGTCCCGTGTGTCTGGCTTTCTCCGTGGGGTGGGGATGCAATGACAGTGAGGCCCAGGCTGCCCCTGCTCTGGATTCACAGTCTAGCAGCACGGACACCATTAGCTGTCCCCCAGCTTTGGAGTGTGTCACGCCTGCTACCACTATTTTATCCACATAAGAATTCTCCACTGTTGCTATGAATGTTCGCATTTTCTGAAGAAGAAAACTTAGACCAGAGAGGTTAAAAAGTCGCCCATGCTCACTGAAGTAGACACTCTAGGTAGCTCACAAGATCCCCTCTGGGAATCTTAGGGTTCTATGCATCCACCCCTAAATTTGGTGAGCCTGGTTGCGAAGAGATTGTGGTTTGCAGATTTCTTTGAGACCATACTATGGGCCACAGTGCTGTACCCAAGTGCTCATAGACTCCAGTGCTGTACCCAAGTGTCATGGCCTACCACCCAAGTGCCCACGGACCACCAACAGTGTACCCACCCATGCTGTACCCAAGTGTCCATGGGTCAGCATAGCTGTACTCAAGTACCCATGGACAATCAACACTGTATCCAAGTGTCCACAGACCACCAACACTGTGCCCAAATGTGATGGACTCTCAGTACCATACGAAGTGCCCATTGGTCACCAATGCTGCACGCAAGTGCCCATGAACCACCAGTATTATACCCAGGTGCCCATAGATCACCAACACTATATGCAAGTGCCCATGGGCTGCCATTGTACCCAAGTGACATAGACCAACACTGTACCCAAGGGCCCGTGGACCGTTGACACTGTACCTAAGTACCACGGGCTATCATAGCTGTACCAAGTGCCCAACAGTTTATTCCTGTATTTCCACCCTCTGGTTGATGACTGACTAATGAATTAACACAGAAGCCAAGCTTTCATTTCTGCAGGATCAACTCTGGCGTATAATTTCCATGTCATATCTCCCTAAAGATCAGACTGGGGCTGACCTTCTGTTAGATTGCACCACATTGTTTCTCTTCCTTTCCTCATGTGTCTCTCACACGCTTACCTTCTCTCCTGGGAGTTTCTCATTGAAGAATCACTTGAACTTCAACCCTTGACTGCAGGTCTTGTGGCAGAAGTCAGAATCTGAACCCAGAGCCTTGCAACTTCTTTTCCCCGGCACCCTTGACCACACGTACTCGAAGTGTTGGTGTGAGCTCACTGACCAGTTGGTCCACCCAGGGAAAGTTCTACATAACTATTTTTTCTTATTTTGCTACATGCAAAGGTGTCCCTTTATTTTGAGGATATGTATTCTTCATCCATTGAAAAAAATCCTGCCGAGGAGAAGGTAGAACTCTTCTAGGTCTTTATGCTTATTTCAGACCAGTCGACTTAATGTAAGTACACGTATAGGCACCATCAGCTTCCTGCCTCACTCATATCATGTGAGGATAAATGCAGATCAGTGAGCTCATCTTTCCTGCTGCCCACGGTGGCCACAGATAAGTCAACAGAGACAGGACAGGTGGGCAGCCACATTCCGTGGGATTGACAGTGGCTGTCACCACCCCAGAGAGAAGCAGCAGGAGCAGTGGAGGGTGGGGTGGGGGGGAAGTGGAGGGGGAAATGGTGGGGGGGAGGGTCACGCCCACTGGTCTGAGCTCTGCCTTCTGGGCATGTTGTTAGAACTGCTCCTCTCCAAGCCTCTCACCACCCTATTATTTGCTTCCCCTGAACCCCGGGTGAGTGTAACCACCCGCAGTGGCCTTTACAGAACGGACCTTGCGTCCTGACTGCCAGTTTCCCTTTATGTTGCCCACGGGTTAGAATTCACGGGAGGCACACAAGAGCACGCAGCCCCAAAGCAGCCTTTGCACCAAAGACACTTCTGTGAAAAGGTCCCTCCTCCTGCCGCTGAACTGTTTATTTCTCCAATTAACCAAGGGTGAGGTAGACCAGAAACATTTTGACTTGGAAACCCGGAATTTAAATGTGTGTGCTAAGCGGGGAGTTAAAAAGACCTTAGATTAATCCAGTTCTTGCAGTGCGTGGGGCTGCTGTCGGGGGGAGGAGCGGCCAATCTCAATGCTCATTTTTGAAGGAGGAAATTTGTCCCTGAATGCGGGCTTTGGGTATGTTACCAAGGTGCCCAGAGTTGATGAGGACAGTGCAGCCTTTGTGATACCTTGGGGTCTACTCTTACTTCTTTTACTTTTTCTCTCCTCTACAACAGACACCATATTATCTTATGTGGCACGTCACATACAGACTTCAGGATATTACAGACAGCTAAGTTATGTGCAAATATTATGGACAGTCAGGCAGGGCTGGGCCCTCGAGGGAGTCAGTACAGAAGATGAGAGTACACTACAGCTAGGGCTGGAGCCACATCCACTGAAGGCCGGGCCTCAAGGACAGAATGACCAGAGCTACACACCGGCCCGAGGGATAAGCAATGAACTAAAAATTGTGCTCATTTGATCCAGTAAAGTCTAGACAGACATCAGTCACCCAGGTAGGTGGCCTGAACCTTCAGATCAACCCCATCCTGGAATGTCCTTTTTCTTTCCATGTCCATTTGCTACGTGACCTGCTTCCTCACTGGATCAGTGTTGCCTAAGTGACTAATATTATCGGCTGATTGTGGTTCTGACTCACATTGTACCCACCTTGTGATTTTGCACCCGTTTCATGATTTTGCTCTACAAAACTTCCTCTGAAAAGTGGAGTTCACTTGGCAACCTGCTTGGGTCCCCTCCTGTTTCTCTCAATAAATTTTCCTACTCTTTATCTCCTTTGTTGCTTAGGATTTATCCTTTGATTTTGAGGAACACAACCTCAGTGTATCTGATGTCTAGCAGGTTGGGAGTTATAGTTTCCCCCTATATCAAGGCCATGGCCTGTGCTTGAATTTAAGGGCTAATGAGCCCATCTAAGGGAGTCCAGGTCAGGTGAGCTGGGTCCCTCCTCGGGTGAGCCTGACTGCAGTACCTTTCTTCATTTCTCGCTACCAGGTCTACTGCATTTTGAAAAAGACCGAGCCTGTATGTAGAAGTTCTATAAATCTAGGAGATGTTTTATGGCGGAAATGGGCTAAAAGATGGAGGGAGAATTCATCAGGAACCAGTGAGTTTATAATGAAGGTAGAATGAGAAGCTGCACATTGAAAACTTCTGCTTTCTTCCTAATTCTGTCTCCTTTCAACTAAACGTACAGATGATTGAAATTCCACGAGCAGCAAGGTGACCAGTGACCGGTAGGATCCTGGGAGAGGCTAGAGCTTCTCCATGACCCACAGCACAGACCCAATAAGATCTTTAAAATCTTAAGATCTTGGAACTGAGGAATGTGTGCAATACTCAGTCATCTGCTGATCTGAGTACGTGGAGTCTTGCAGAGGAGAGATTCCATTTCGTAACGGCATCAGTGTAGTTTATAACGATGGCACCCCATCCTTGGCTTGATCTTCTCTCCCTTCTTCAATTGCATTTACATTTACTTGAAACAACAGCTCTTGATCAAAAATACACACAATGTGAACATGCATGGGCAACCTGTAAAGTCCTCTGAACACACAGGACACCTCTTTTCTGGGCATTACGTGTCAACGTCTACTCAGGGAACTTCCAGGGCTCAGGGTGGGCTCTGCTTTTTTGCTTGACATGGTAGAAAGGCTGAAGTGGTTATTGTTTCTCTTCTTCTGAGTTTCAGGAAGCTACTCAAGATGACTACAAGAAGAAAGATGCTGAAGAGTTGGCCAAGACAATGACTCTGAATGAATCGAGTGGCAAGGTACAAGAGAAGTGGTCCAGAGTGAAGCTGGGGACAAGCGCGATTGTCCATCTCATTTGACAAAGCTCCTGATGATGGGCCCTGTAAAGAAGTCCCCAGCTTTGCACCCCCTGTGGGCTCTGGGAGACCCAAGACTCCTGTTCTTGTCAGGAGCTCGTTGGTAAAAGACCCATCCAGCTGGCTTCAAGATACAGAGCTTAGTAACTCACATCAGAAACTTCCAGGGGAAATGCCCAACTGATATTGAAGACACACAAACACGTCCTCCCCACCATATGATCGGAAAAATCAAACTTGATTAAATGAGACAGAGAAGGGGAGTGGGAAGGTCTTCTGGTTTAAAATGTAGTTCAGGGTTGTACTACCCAGAAAATACCAGCCACCTGAGAGGACTCAGGATTTCTACCTTAGCCCAGAGAATACACAAACACTTAGGGGCTGGGCATCCTGGGAGCAAGTGGAAGAGGCAAGACTCAGTTTACCTCCCTCAGCCCCTCCACCTCCCAGAGAGGGCCTAGCTGCCTCCCATCTTCCTCTTGTTCGAGTCCCTCTCTTCATGTTCCCTCCAGCCCTCCATTCTGGTAGTAGGGAAGGCTGAGTTTGGTCCAGTGTTTTAATGTCCTTCAGCATTTAAGTCTTTAGTTAGGAAAGGAAGGGTCTGTCCTTTACAGGCATCATGTGGGGAGGGGTCTGGGAGCACTGAGAACAAGGAAGGAAACTCCTCAAGAAGCATCTGATGGAGACCAGCATCATCTGGAAGCACCTAAGCCAACACCATGGAGTCATGGACATCTGCTTCTGGCCCATTCCTATTAACCACCATGTCCCCTGAGTCTGGTTTTTCTCTTAGTATGGTGAAATACACCAAAAGCAAGTGAATCCTCCCATGGATTTAACAGGATTTAATTGAATCCCTGGAAAAAAAAAATCTCAGATTTTCTGAATGATTCATGTGACAGAAGCGTGGTTCTATTTGGACAAACTCGTTGCTGTCTCACAGAAGAAAAGTAAAACACTAAATATATACTTACCAAGTGTTGCCAAGAGCAGGGCCTTGAAAAAAAATCACGTGCCTTTTAAAAAAGTTTAGAAATGTAAAATCATATTTTTATAGTTAGAGTTATCTCATTGCCAATTTTTGGCTGGCACTGTATGTAAAGTCATTTTTCTTGTTAGTGTGACATGTAATTGCTCATAAATAAGAAAAAGGTCCCTAAGTGTGGTCTTTATCTAAGTGTTAGCACATGGGATAGAAATGTGAAGTCCCTCAAATTTATACCAAACACTTTAAAAACATGAGATAAACGTTAGAAGCTGGAAGCCACGTGAGGAAACTGTATCTCGGGCACAGTCCCTCGTTCCGTGCGAAACCTTCAGCACCTTTTACAAGTTGAAGCTCAGTGCCGCTCAAAGAGACATATTTCCACCCTCAGACCCACTTTAAAGTGGAACTGCAGGTGGGAATTGGACTGGGCTCTGCTCGCGTCTCAGGGACTCTAGAACGTCCACAGGAAATTCCCTTCTCACCCTTCCACTGTGAAGACCCTAGATAATTGCCAGATATTCTTTCTTAATGACTGCAGGAAAATCTACTGCTAGAGAATTAGAAAAAAATATACAATTTAAGGGGCTGGGCACTTAGCTCAGAGGTAGAGTGCTTGACTAGCAAGCTCAAGGCCCTGAGTTCAATCCCCCGTGCACGCACACACACACACACACACACTTGCTTACACACTCACACACACAATATACAACTAAAGTCTTGATTTCACCTAGAGAGGTAAGAATTATCAAAGAATATTTCATTATAATAAAGAAAAGAAGGGCTTGTTTTCAAAGTGCACAGAATTAGGGAGGCTGCAAACAGAACTGGAGAGATCTAGATCGTGTTCTGCACTCCAGGACCGTGTGTATCTGTGACACTGTGTGATCGCTCTGCATTTGCCTCTTTGGGGTTCACACTCAGAGGCATCCCTGGGCGGGGTGAGATCAGCTGCCCTATCGGGGGGAATCTGGGTGGCAGGAAGCTCATGAGCACTCTTCTCAGTTCAGAAATGCAGTTCTTAAAATACTAGGGTTTTAGATCATTTTGAGAAACTGATTAAAGCCAAGGGGAAGGACATATCCATATTGCACCTGCATTGCACTTGGCATTCCCAGGCCTCTGAGATCTCCAGGTCATACGGGAAGATGTACACTAAGGTCTGCTTACAGAACATCTGTAATGGACAAGAGGAAAGAAATAAAGTCTGACCTTAGACAGTGCTATAATTCCTTTTTCTAGTGACCGACTAATCCAATCCACCAGAACAGTCTTTGCTGGGGCTTTCAACTGCCTCATAAAAAGGAACCACGGGAAATGGTGCTTCAAAGCATTTTCAGAACCAGAAATAGTATCACATTGCCTCCCCCAGCCCCCAAAACCGTATAATATACACCACATTCAAGTTTTAAAAGATATTCAAGCCAGAGAAGAAAACCAAGGAATATTGATTATTTGGAGAAGAAATTGTGTGGATGTGTATTCTGTTCTCAACATCACGGTTTCTGAAGCCAAGAGTATATTGCTGTCCCAGACACCCATGATAAAATGTGCAGGGATCCTAGCAATCCAGGCAGCTGACCTGTTTCAGGAGAAGAACAACAATTTTAAAGTAATAAAGTGAGACTGTATCTGGGGTTCTAGTTATTTATCCTTCAAAAAGAATAGCTGCAGGAAGATCTTATTGTTTCTTATTGACACAGAGTGACGCACAGGCAATGCCTTGACTTAACAAGGCTATCGAAAGAAAATGAATTTTTATGTGCTAGATGGACACGGATTTTATTCAGTAGCCAGTCTGACCTTCATCAAGATGCTATCAATTATGCCAAACAAAACAGAACTCTTCATCTTATTGCTGCTTAGATGGCAACCTTTTCTGTTAAGAATCGGTAGAATTTTTCGCATTTGAGCCATTTTAGAAGTTTGTTAGAATCAACTGACTTTCCCAGTAACGGTGAGTGAGCTATGTATTATGTTTTGTTTTTTGCATTTTGTTTTATTTTGCAGAACTGGACGTGGAACCGAGGAATTCACAAATGTTAGGCAAGTGCTCTACCACTGAGCTACATCCCCAGCCAATGTTGTCTTAATAGGAAGAAGTTGTGTAGATTTAGCTGCCTGATGATACAATTTAAAAGTTTGCATTCTATCCACTTTTGATTTGATCTTGAAATTACCAATCTCAAGAAAAAGTTCTTTTGCAAGGATGTGAGTCCAGCTGAAACATTACAAAATTGGAGTCATGTAATTTTTGGAAGTTGTGTTCTATCCAAAAACCTTCTGTGGTTTGTGTACCCCAAGAATGATTTTCTATCCAAGTGATATTTGAATAAAGCAATGGATAATAAAATGCCCTGTGCTTCCAAGAAACTTAATCAGGTACAGGGTTGGAGTCTGGGCTGCTCTCTTCTGCCACCCTCTACAATGCTGAATGATGTGAGGGTCATTTGAGAGTTCGGCCACATGGAGATTTCACTGTATTGGCCAGATCACGGCACAGAAGTTGTTGATTTTATGTTACATTTTAAAAAGTAGATCCCAAATAATTATATTTTCTCTTTTTTTTTGGTCAAAATATACAGTTTATGTTTTCTAATAGCAAAGAGAAAATAGATTATTCTGGGCAGAAGTAATCTTGATTTATTTTCTTTCTCGTCTATTCAAGGTAGACAAAAATATTTTTGCTATTTTCTTAGAATGACCTCAGTATTAATTGTCACTTTCCAGCTAACACTTTGGCGACTTCAGTAACTACATGAGGGTGAGTTTCTGTTGCCCCTTGTTGCTGATTTAAACCTTTGTAATCCTAAAAGTTACCACCTCTCCAAGGAAGGGGTCCATTTATTCCTGCAGCTCAATTTGCCTACCTCTGTCATTGGCCAGGCTTGAAAATAAGGCCCCTAAAGCTGGCCAGTTAAACCAAAAGGTCAGTGATCTTAAGGAACTTAACCTGAGCAAAATTAATTTTTAATCAAGAACATTTTAAACATGTAGATAGTCTCTTGGACAGAAAGAGTAGCATTGTTTGTTATATTGTCTAGAATGGATTTTATTTAAGCATAAACTTCTAAGCGATGAGTCCTCATGTCAATCTACTTCTATACCCTCAGGGCAGGGCTGCTTACTCACTGGAACCACCCAGTGAGGGGTGACCAGACGCACGAGAGACTCACCAACGCTTGACCACACCGCAAGCTCAGAGCCCAATGCTCTACGCTAAAAGTAAAACTTAGTGCTGGATTTGGCCATGGCATGTCTGTTGGAGTTAGCCAAGATCAACTGGTAAACAGTGTAGACCAAGCATCAGCTGGTGGGACTCTCCAGCCTCAGCCCACTTTCCCAGATTGAAGCCTCCAAGAATGAGCTCAGGAGAAACTGGCAGGTGTTCTTGGGGGAGCCCAGCCTCAATTGTGAAATCAAGAGAAGCTGTGTTTGTAGTGTAGGGATACAACTGTGTGCCCGTGGAAAACTGCACCTGCTCTAGAGCACACATTTCCAGTTAGCAGGTTCTGATTCTATGGGGCCACATCCCGGCTTGGCATCTTCCCAGTCTGAGATAATTCTCAGCTCTAGGTGTGTGAACGGGCGCTGTTCAGTGGAGGGACAATTTTCCTTCTCCCAAAAAACCCAGTGTGGTCTCCATGTTCACCTTCATCTCTGCCTTCCTCTATTCCACATGAACTACTTCTTGCCTTCTCCTCTGAACCAGTCATACCATCAGTCCCTTTCCTCTCTCACGAGTTAAATCTTTACTATATGCTCATTTTGGACCTGTTTTCGAGTCACATTGGAATTTATCCTGGAGATTATCCCTTACCATGGTTATTTAAAATCATCAAGTTTGGAGACATGAAAATAGCTGAGTAAATTCAGTAACAGCTGAATCGATTGCTCACATTCTCTTGCCTTATATTTCTTTGCTGTCCATATCGCTAATTTTAAAATGTAATCTCTTTGTGTCCTAGATGATTAGGTGTGTGTACTTTAGTGTGTGTATGTGTGTGTGTGTGTGTGTGTGTGTGTGGTACTAGGCATGAACCCAGGGCTTTTGCACTGAGCAACAGGCTGGGCTCAAACATGAGATCCTTCTGCCTCACTCTCCCAAAGTACTGGGGCTACAGGTATGCACCACCATGACACTTGGTGGACATCTTAGTTACATTTTTTTGTTGCCAAGACAAAATACCTGACATCTAAAGTTAAAAGAAGAAAGTTTTATTTCAGCTCACAGTTTGTAGAGGTTTCAGTCTATAGTTAGCTGGCTCCAAAGCAGGGGGCATGGCAGAAGAGTATGGCAGGTGCGAAACAGTCCATGGCAAAGCAGGCAGGAGGGTGTGAAGCACCAAGCCTGCTTTTCCCTTTTATCCCATCCAGGCTACAAACCTTCTGGGTGGAGCTTCTGTCTTCAGCAAATCCATCCAGCCACACCCAGAACTATGTAATTTCATTCTGTGGACTAATTCAGTAAAACACACCTTAATCACAGTATCACACCCTTAATCCACATTCACACACCCTAGATCTAGCCACCTCCAAAAAGCCCCATCTATGAGCACATGAGGCTTTGGGGAACATCTAGATACCATAACAGTTGATGTTAAGTATTTATAAAGGAAAATACTGGAAGCACAGTCCCAGGACATTCTGACCAAAGGGAAGTAGTGAGCTGATGGGGTTCGGGCATGGGATCACCCCACTGAACATGCTTAGGGTCAAAGCAAACCCAGCCAGGTACCAGCTGAGCAAACACAGGCACATTTATTACAATCTCTAAGCCTCCACTGTTTTCACAAACTAAAGTCCTGTTACTGCACAAGGTAGTGCCCTGCACTGCCCAGCTGACATGCCCTCCCTCACTTCCAGGCTCTCCTGCTGGGTATGAATGAGAAATACATGAACACTCATTGCTACAGGAAGTTGTCTTGTGCCCAAGAGGCAGAACACCCAGGGGCAGCTCTGCTGGGGAATGGCAGCAGGACCAAAGCCGAGATCTGGGAGCCTGTCCTGGAGTCAGAGTGCTGCCCGTGTAATCGAAGCCACGGCCTGGGCTCTGCTGATCTGGAGAGGAACCTGCCTTTGGAGCAGTACCAGGAGGACTCTGGAGCTGTGGCAGTAAGAACTGGAAGGGCTGCTCCATTTCCGGTAGATTGTATAAGGAAAGTGCCCTTTATCGTGTGACCAGCCTTGAATGATTGTTCCCCATAAACCAGAACTTGAGTACGCTTGGGACATTCGCCTCCAGATTCATTGCCTGTGGCCACGATTCTGTCAAAAATATATTTTTTCCTGCCAAACTTTTGAAATCGTGATTTTCAAGTTTGGCTAAGGCGCGTTTTCCCATGAGAGATAACATTTTTTGACTGCAACTTTTCCCATTATAAGATAATAATTGCCGAAGCCTGGCTGCTGGTAACAGAGCGCCCTTGAGTATCAGCAAGGCCGGCGCAGGGCGGGGTGCGCTCACAGAGTCGGTAATGCGCATGCGCGGCTGGCGAAGGCTTGGTGAGCCGGCTTGGCGTTCCCAAGCATGCCTGTGAATATAGTGCTACCCAAATGCAGGCGCTTGGGTGCACACACACCCACACACACACACACAGAGCATTTTTTGTTTGTTTGTTTGTTTGTTTGTTTTAAGAAAACAAAACTAACAAACCACCGGGAGAAGGCAGCACCGCACTTCCTGACCAGGTGCCGAGTCTGCTTCTGACCTCTTAAAATCAGCAGCTGGAGTTAAGATCTGGGGCAACACAGAGGAGCTCGTCCATGGTGATGCCTGCATTTCTGTCTGAGCTCTGAGTGGGAGACCAGCTGGCAAACACTAAAATTTGCAAAAATGGCAAACTTGCATGCCTTATTAGTGAAACTGCAGGATGGAGAATGTATGACTTTGGGGTGACACGTCTTTTTCCTAAAGAGACTTGTAGACCTATTCTTATCTGGTGCGGCATCTGGGAGGGCTTTGGTACCCTTCCTGCACCCAGGAAAAACGGCACCCCTCGTCAGTTTGGATCTTAAACTTGCACCCTGCCTGTCCATGACCATTCAGCCCCTAAACTAAAGTCTAAATCTCGGCTAGGGTTAAATGTAAAATCCTGTCTGCTGGTGCAGTTCATTAAAAGACAATTTGCCCATAGGAGCTACTTAATGTGTCTGCAGCATATTTTTGCCATAGACAAAATCAATAGAGACAATCAATAAAAGGAACTATCACAAATTTCCTGAGCATCCCGTGATGGCTGCAGCTGGGAAGCCACAGCCAAGGGGCAGCCACCTTGTGGGGCTGTGTAGATGGGTTTGCCACCCAACTGTGGGAAGACAGTCTAGACGGGCTACCACAGTGACAGGCTGTGCCCCGAGAGGGCTGCCCACACGGTTTCTCAGTTGGTTGTGCTCTGGTCATGCCTGGATCTCAGCCTGGTCTGGGCACAGATGAGCTGGGTGAAGAAGCCTTGAGTCTGGCCGCTTGATTTTTCTCATGTTTACAGGAACTGAGAGACTCTGCAGGACCAGGAGTGTGAGCTGAGGGAGGCCGAAGCAGGCTCCTTTCTCCAGTGTGTTTATCAGTGTTTCTCGGCTCTCTACCAGCGAAGACTCACAGCACCTCAGGAAAGGACAGTACCTAGCACTGTCCACATGGAGCAGAAAGGGCTGTCCTGGAGCCAGACACAGGCACAGCTGCCTGGGTGCCACTGGCAGTGCAGGGGGTGATCATGGCTTTGAACACAGACCCTCACATCCTCTTTCTTCTTTCTCTTTCTTTCTCTCTCTCTCTCTCTTCTTTTCTTTTCTCTCTCTCTCTCTCTTTCTTTCTTCGTTCCTTCTTTCTTCTCTCTCTCTCCTCTCCTCCCAGCCCCATACTGTGGGCTGAACCCAGGACCTTCACTCTACACTACATCCCCAGTCCTTTTTACTTAATATTTTGCAAAGGTCTCACTAAGTCATTGTGAGGTCCAGAATAGGGCGTGGCCTGACCTGGCTGGGAAGAGGGACATGACCTTGGGGAGTGGCCTTGACCTGACATCAGCCTGGGGCACGAAAATCCAATCGCCCCTCTTCTCACAGGATCCAGAAACTCTCATGAGAACAGAATCCAGATAAATGTGAATGACACCACAAGTTCGCCCCTTCTCTCTCTTCTCTCCCCTTCTCTCCCTTCTCTCCCCTTCTCTCCCTTCTCTCCCTTCTCTTCCTTTTTGCCTTGTGAGCTTACCCTCTTGGCCCCTGCTCCCTAGTCTCCTAGGCCTTTTCAGATTCCTAACTGCAGCATCAGGTAAGTTATTTTATCCACCTGGCCAAACCAGTCTCCCCTTTGTTACTTAAATAAACTTTCCTAATGCCCTAAAATTCGCTCCTGCAATTCATTGCCTGCGCGAATAAAGAACCTGGATATAAGAACCTGGAAATATACTTTCTGAATTCCCCTTCCCCTCCGACAACAGACCCACAATCCAAACACAATATTGTTAGAAGCTGTGAAACCAAAGTCTTGAATCTTTCTCAAGAATTCCATTTTTAATAATAAAAAAAAAATCACCCAAGCCCATGTGTCTCATAAAAATAAATGGATGTTTTCATTCGTGACCCAATAAAGCAGGTCAAAGTTGGAAGCCACCTTTCTGTGTAGCTCATGCAAGTTGTCCAAAGTCTTGGAGAAGCAACCAGTTTATGTTCTGCCATGGGGGAAACTGAGGAAACACCAGACCCAGGTCCTAGGTGTAGCCATCAAAAAGTTCTCACTGTTGTGTCCAGGGGTGGACAGCTCGCCATGCCATGTCACGTCGTGTCACTTCTCTGCTGAAAACGCAGCTCCCAGAGATGCTAAACCCCGGACCAGTAATGAACTAAAGAGAGGCAAAGATTAGCATAACAAAAGAAAAGTTTATTTGGAGAAAAAGATGGAAAAGAAAGAAGATAGACAGCTACCCCAAGGTGGTAGGGGGCTTCAGAGCTGAAGGCCCATAAGCTCTTATCCCTCGTTCCTTTTACTGAGGACTAGTGTCTTCCCTGTCCCCCAGGGGGGCACTGTGGCCTGTGACTGTCTTTGATCCTAACCTAGGCCCTCTGGCCTTTTGGCTTCTTCCTGTTTCTTTGTAATGAATAAAGGGGAGGGCCTAGTAGGAAGGCAGCTTACTTAGTGATTACGTAAAGGGGACATGTGTGCTTGTGTGTATCTGGAATAATTCTATAGAACATACATATATGTGTATACGTATAGGAGTGTGTGTGTGTGTGTGTGTCTGTGTATGTGTATGTATGTATGTGTGTGTCTTATATACTAAATAAGAGTCTTTAGGTGGCTGTCTCTTGTTGTCCCCTCTGCATTCTGTCAGGTAGGTGTGGGGGTTGCTTTCCTGGTAGCTGTGTCGCCTGGCGCCTCTCCCCAGTCTGGCTAGCATTTCCCTCCTTTGTCTTTCTAATTACCCCGACTGCTGCAGAGTCTACTTGGGAAGGCAGGAGCTGCTATTAATGGTAGAGGCAGAAGATGCTTTTCCTAAATTACCCTGTTGATCTTAATAAAGCCCAGTGAGGTCTTTATCTTGTCTTTCTTTGCTACAGGGCTGCCCACCCTACGCCACCAGGTACCCCGATTCAGAAGCGCATCTCTCCGGAGGGTGGCAAAGAGCCCGGAGCCCGCAGGTGGCATTTCCAGTTGCAGTCCTTGTCCCCAGGCCCTCTGATCCTTCAGTGGCTCCTCTGCCTCACACCGCTGCGTCCTCAGCCTTCTCCCCCAAACACTCTCTGATCCTTTCCTCGCACCCAGCATCCGTAGGCTCACTATTGCTCACTGAATCACTGCCTGTGATGCAGCTGTGCGGCCACCGACTCTGGCTCCACTGCGCTGTGACACTTGAAGATACTCGTGCGGGACTGTGTGGCTGGCATCCCCGAAACAGAGCATCCTGAAGGTGGGATCTGTCTGATTTGTCTCGGTTTCCCAGGACAGAGCGCCTCGCCAGGCATGGAGTAAGTGCTTCTTGAAGACGTCAGTGGATGAGCCAACGCGGACCTGGGCACTAGGAGAAAAAGATGCCATCTTGGACCTCAGGTCGCAGCTCAGGGAAGCTAGAGGGAAGAAGCCATTGATATAGGGGAAAAAATATAACTCCCAGCCTGCTAGATGCCAGTTACGCTGAGTTCGTGTTCCCTGAAGTCAAAGAATGAATTCTAAGGAACAAAGGAGGTTAAGAGTAGGAATTTTATTGGGAGAGAGAAAGAGAGCTCCTGAGAGACAGGAGGGGACCCCAGTGGGTTGCCAACGAGCCCACCCTTCAGGGGAAGTTTTATAGAGCAAAATTGTGAGGCGGGTACAATGTGTGTCAAAATGATGATTAACCAATAATATTACAAGTGTAGTCGTTTAGGTAATAGTGGTCCAATGGGGAAGAAAGTCACGTAGTAAATCGTCAAGGAGAGAACAAGGACATTCCAGGGTGGGTTGGAACCGGAGATCTTGGTCGCCCACCTGGGTGACCTAGACTTTAACAGATGTAATCTTCCGTTCATTGTTTATCCCTCAGCCAGGGGTGTGGCTCTGGTCTTTCCATCCTTATTTTGAGACCTGACCTTCAATGGATGTGCCTCCAGCCATAGTTGTCCTGTGTATTGACTCCATTGAGGGCCCAGCACAGTCTGACTGCCTATAATATTTCTACCTTACTTCACTGCCTATAATACCATCAATTTTCCGGCCGATTTTTCCAGGGCTGGGGGGTCTCCCGCCGGGTCTACAGAATGTGAACATCAAGGTTGCAATTCAGATTCCTTTTGGAACAAATAACTTCTTTTCTAAAGCAAGGAGGAAAGGAAACTGATAGTCATTGAGGGGCAGGGTGACTTGCGCTGAGCAGGCGGGGAAGAAGTTTGTTTTCCTGGGTATTTAGCCAGTGACTATCCAGAGGACAGGGATCCATCACTTACGGCTGATGCCATTTTTGGGGAGAATGTTTGGAGGCTTTCTTCCCCGGAGAGGAGACTAACACTCAGCCTCTCTTGGATAAGAAAACCCCAGGCTCCCACAGTTCAGCCCCTCTGGCTCCTGTAGTACAAAGGCTGGAACTGAGCTGGTGTCGGCCTCCCCCAGGGGGCTGGAGCCAGGGACAGACTTGTTTACAGCCTCCAGGGCAGGCAGCCCCCACCCCCTGGTGGCGGCTTGCTCACCGTTTGAGAAGGAGCAGATGGCTCACCTATCCCTAAACAATGCCTCTTGCAAAAGCCTCACACGGAGAATCTTTATGGCAAAGAGGCTGGGAGGATATTAGGGATGGTGTTGGTGAGAGGTGTATGAAAACAAGTCATGTTGTTAGTAGGACAAGCTTTGCTCGTGTCAATGAGGTGCACATGGGAGGAAGGAAGAAACGATGGGGTGAGACGAGGCCAAGATGGCAGAAAGGGAATCGGCCTTCACAGGGCCCCGTCTGGTGGCGCAGCTGCGCGTGTGTGATTTCGCTTCACCCACTCAGTACCTGAGACTGTGACTAAGTAGCATCCATCCACACATCACAGATAGGCTCAGTGGGGTGGAGACCGCCCAAGGCCACATGTTCAGGGAATGTGAGGCAGCATAACCAGGGAACATGAGGGTGGGGCACGCAGCCAGCGTATATGGAGAGCACATTGTCCAGAGATACAGTGGTGGACATAGGCAGGGGAGATGGAGGCTGAATGGCCAGGGGATACGGGGACAAATAGCCAGGGGAGACGGTGGGGGTGGGGCTTGAAGTGAATATAACCTGTGCCAGACCATGAGCAAAGATTAGGAGGAGGAAAGTAGTTACAGAAAACAAAAGAGAATTTTGTTACAATAGTTTAAAATCAGATCAGTTTAAATTTCATGGGTGGCTTTTCTGCCAGGCATCACCCCATTTCATCTTTGTAGAATTTCCATAGGAAACTTCCACAGGAAAGGAAGACGCAGAGGGGTCACACCAGCTGCCTGCAGCCAGACTGTTAAGTGTTGGTGGAATCAGGGCTCAGGCTGGGCTGGCGGATGCCAGCCACCTCCAGGAGGATGATGCTGCTGCCCGCCCGGGGGAGCAAGAGAAACAGACTGAAGTGTAAATTCTGATGGACCGAGGGTCTCGGAGATGGGCGAGGGGAAGAGAGGGCAGAGGCAGGAGTGGAGACAGAGCAGTTTCCTGGTGGCATTTGTGTCCCTGTCCTCTTCCCTCTCCTCCCAGATAGGGACCTAGCGCAGGCTCCCCCTGGCAGTGTTCAGCTCTTCTGGGAGCGTGCACACAGACTCTGTGGGCTCGCCCCTGGGGGGCTGTGTGATACAGGTGGGTCCCCATGTCACCACTGGCAAGCAGAGGTGACTGAGTGTTTCAGAGGCTGGGTCATGAAAGCCAATGCACCTGCCATCTTGTCTGCTGGGAAGCTTGTCTTTACACCCCTGAGTGTCCATGGAGAAGGCTGACTACCACGGGTGGCCATGCTACGAGGAAGCGCAGGTTGCACGCAGGGGCTGTGCGTTTTGGCCAACAGCCCCGAGTGAGGCCCCAGCCAACAGCCACCATCAGCCACCAGACGGAAGAGACTTTCCAGATGACTCTGGTCCACAGCTGCCAAGTCATCCTCTGTCCAGCTCTGTACCTGCCCAGCAGAGACTCCAGATACCCTATAGAGAGACGAGCTATGCCATCCAGTCCCATCAACACCCCAACACAAGCCTGGCATAGTGGCATATGTTAGGCTGACCCATTCCATGCCCCCAAGCGAGTCCCCGTTTCTGGGGAAAAAGGCCCCCAGGCCTCTACCAAGAAAGTGGCCCTTTGGGCTGTCACAGAGTTCTAGGAAGGCAGCCCCCCAATCTGCACGAGCCAAAACTCCGCTCATACAAAAAGCCCCTGTGCGTGAAGAGCTGGCCCTATGTGTGGCAAAAGCTGTACGTAAGGCCCCCTGATCTGAGTGTCCATCGGCCATCTCTCTACCTGTGAGGATGGTCTGTCCGAATCTCCCCTAACAATAAACCTTCATGCCTGGCTAGCTGCTGTCAGCCCTGGTGATTTGTCTGGGTGCTGAACCAAACCGTGACAGCACATGCCTGTAATCCCACCACTCTTGGAGGCTGAGGCAGAAGTAGTACAGTTAGAAACAAAGGAGCTGAATGAGTCACTCCCTTCCTCCAAATTCAGCTATAAACACCACCTTAATGATTACCTGTGCTTCCATTTTCTTAGCACCAGTACAAAATAACAACAAAAGCCCAGTGGTCACCCTGCTCCCCAGGTGGCAGAGCGCTGGCCCCAGTGAGAATTCAGTAGAAGGCACCAGAAGTCAGAGGTGTCTGGCCTTTAAATTCAAAGAGCCTGAGTTAGTGTGTCCCCTTTATGCCCTTTTCCTTTCCCCTGTCCCTGCTGCTCCCTTCCTGGTGATCTCCAATAAACATAGTTACTTATAGAGTGTATGCTTGGCAGTTATTTCCTCATCATACACAAGAACCTGCACTATTTTTGGCTCACTTCACTCTAACAGGAGGATTGCAAATTGGAGCCCAGTCTGGACTACAAAGTGAGACTTTGCCTCAAAATTAAAAATTAAAAAAGAGCTCGGACACAGCTCAGTGTGAAAGCCTGGGTTTAATCCTCGGTGCCACCCCTCCCCCCGAATCCATGTGCAAAATAAATTCGTGGTTCAATGTCACACATCTTGAGGTAGACTTGTGCAGTGTACTAGTTACTAGAACATCGTTTCATTTTGTTCATTCTGGGAGAGGTCCTGTGTTCCTTTCTTGGTCTTCCATGCCAAGTTCTTACTTTGTGGTAAACTGTTGGATACTGTGGTGGCCAGTCTCAGTGGTGTCTCTGATGGGGGCCCCTCAACCCCCAGACGAGATGAGATAGCTCCCTTGCAGCTGCCTCTCCTAACTGGCCCAGGCCCTCTGCAGCCCCTTTCCCATCCCTCACTCACCCCCACTGTATCCCCATGTGGACGGAAAGGAGCTTCCTGTGCCCCCTGGAGCCCTTGAGCTGCTCTCCACCCCCAAGCAGCCAGCTCCTGGGTATAAAACTGCTTAGCGATCCCTCTCTGGCTGCTGTTCACCCTGCTGGGAGATTCCACGGTGTCTAAAATACTCCTGAGAACTAAGTGATCTCTGTCTCCTAAATCAGGGCCCAGTAGGATGCCTTTTCTTCTCCCAGCAGAGCTCATTGTGGTTCCCAGCAAGGAGCAACCCTCCCTGTCACTGCATAGAGATTAAAGTCTGCAGCCAAGATGAGTCTTTGCTTTTATCTGAATTGATCCTGAAACTCACAGCTAATAGCACCAAGAGCTGGGAATGCTGGATGTACACTGATGGATGATATTAGTTACTTACCGGTGCCCACATGTAACCCTCGGAGTCTGGTTTGCCTGTCTGCAGGATGCAGATCAGAATTCTTACCCAGGGCTGTGAAGACAGACTGAGAGAATGTGTGTCACCAGGTCCCACAGAAGTGAGACTGTTTGGAAGACGGGATCTAAGACCTTGTTATTATTTTTGCTGTATTTGTTACTATTTGCAGTCATCCTGCAGCAAATCCTATTCAGCTGCTTCTTACCAGCTCCTCTGCAATCACCGGGCACTCTCCTCTCTGGTCCCACCTTCATCCTGGGCATTCTGATCCTTTACACAGCAGCCAGAACAATCCTGTCAAATCTTTACCCTTCTCTGCCAGACACCCAGCGCTTCAACCACTTCCCTTCTTGCTCACACCAAAACTCTCACACTAGCCTCGTCTTGTGCTAGATTGTTGCAGAAATCAGTCATTGAGAAACCAAGTGCCACTCACAGAGTTGGAGAACTCAGATTTATTTATGTTGATGGACCCAGGAGAGTTCACACTCCAAGACCCTGGCCCCTGAACAAAATGATTTCAGGGTTTTTACAGGTTTCTCATCATCCCATTTCGCTAGTTCCTCCATTCCCCATATAAGGAAAGGGTTTAAAAGTTTCTATATGATCTGCCTCTAAACATGTACAGGTGCACTTCTGCATTATCAGTGAGGGCCACACAGGCAGTAGGTACAAGCTCTAGGGGAGGGGTGGGTTATACAAGCCTGTGATTAGCGACAGGTGGGTCAGCCATTAACCATTTCCAAAGAACTGGGGAAGGATGTTAGACCTCTTGCCAGAACCCAGAGCCCTGGGCCCTGGGGCTCTCCCACCTCTGCTCCCTTCTCCCTGCTTCCTGCTCCCCACAAACAGCACACACCAGCCTCAGAGCCCCACACTTTCTATTTCTCTCAGAGTCCAGTGCGCAGGCATTGGCTTCCTCCAAGGCTGCAATGCCATCTTCTTGCTGAGTGTGATCAAAATATACAGTGAATGTTTACAATTTTAAAAATTTTTAAGTAAAAGACACATTGCCACTAATCCTCCCCCTCATTTCAAACACACTTATCCCATCATTACTGACACCTTCTGACACAGTTTTGGAAGTCATTTTTCGAGAATGTCCGTATGAAGTGTGATCAAAAATATAGTGAAAACTGGTGCCAAAGGCCATCCAGCAGAAAGGCAACTCACAGAAACATGATGGTGTCCCCATCCACCTTATTCACTGGATTTGGCACCATGTGACTTTCTGAAAGTTAAAGTAACTGTGAAAGAGCAACATTTTGAATCCCTCAGGACATAAGGCAGCCAGGACAGCACAGCTAAAGTGCTAAGGTGAGAAGCAGCCAGGGGGAAGGGCCGAGGCAAGCAGCGGCGGCTTCTGAGAGAGGCGAAGCCATTTCCAATCCGCGACTGTTTTCCAGGTGTGACACTGGCAGTGATCTGGGCTTACTTGCTAATATGGACTGGCCCAAGCAGAGTTCGGAGAGGGAAAGAAGACACGCTGGGGCCGGGCTCAGGGAAGGTGCGGGGCCTGGGGCTCCAAGTACTATCAGGTGACTTAGATAATAAGGTGACACGTACTGGGCTCCACCGGGGAATGGTTGGGCAAGTCAGCGCCTTTCCACGCGATTCCTTCCCTCCATGGTTCAAAGAAAGACCACACTGTTCAGAGATTATTTTCAATATTAACCAGATTTTAAACATCCTCCTACATTTTGCGTTATTTTTTGAAATTAGACACTATAAAAAGCACAAGCCTCTTGCCCCTTTTATTTACATTTTCCTGGAATACAAAGAGAAGCCTTTTGTGTCTTTTTATAACATCTTAAATTTTAAAACCACCTGCTCCTGGGCTCTAAATATGGCTTAGCTGACTGAGGCCATGTCTGGGCTTTCCCGTGAATATTTTTAAAAACCTGTTCACAGATCTCACAGTTGGCTGAAGGCAATGTGTAACAGAAATGCATTATTAAAGCCTACAGTTATCGCCAGAGTTTTACAAAATCCCAAAGATGGGACGGTTTGGCCACACAGGTTTGAAAAGTTTTAGAGGAGCAGTCAAAAACATGAGTCCAGCATTTCAAGGGCAATTTATCAGTAAGCAAAGAGAACTGAACCGGTGGAAGCTTTCTTCCAAGATGCCTTCTCATAAAGATAGCTAGAATAAACAACACATGCTAATTTTTTTTGTTGGTGTTGTTTCCGGCGATCGAACTCAGGGCCTTGTGCTTGCTAGGCAAGGACTCTAACCACTGAGCTAAATCCCCAGCCCAATACATGCTATTTTAAAAATTCCGTGCACAAGCACATCTTAAAGTGAGTTTTCTGTAGGTCAGAGGTGACCCCTTTGCACAGGAGGACAGGTGACCATTCATATTTGGGAAGGTCAACTTTTGTCACTTCTGATTTGTCTTTGATAAAGGCTGTTACCAGCATTTCAAGGTAGCTTGGCTTGCAGTAACGTGCTGAGCCGTCCACCAAACCCGGCATCTGCTTAACAGAAGTGAAATGTCTCAGGGTGCAGACTTTGGTGCTGCCCTCTGCCAAATGCAGCTGGGCCCTTGTTACTTCCCCTTCCTATAACACACGGGACTCAGCTGTCCTCTGCTGCTACACACAACTTGCTCATGAGCAGGACCGGTTGACCTCTTGTCCATTCTGACCTGGCGGTGTCTGGGGAAGAGACATCTTGATCCAGAGATGGAGCCTGGACTGTGGTGTGTGTGCAGCCCAAGCAAAGTTGCTGCATTTTAAGGGCCGGCTGGTAGACACTGGGGAGTCTTTTCCCTGAAAAAAGCCCTCCGGCGGGACTGGGTTATATGCAGTCTGGGATCCTAGCAGCAAAAGACCAGGTGAACTCAGTGGCGTCCAGCCTGGTCCTCATTGTCCTTGGGGAGCCATCTCTGCTCCCCAGAGCAGGACTAGCTTCTGTCCTTCCTGACCCACCACCCCTCCCTTTCTGTCACAAGCTCTCCTCAGGTGCGACAGTGTCCTCCCGAGAGTCACCTGGGCAGGGCCAGTCTCCAGAGGAGACGTCACCTGGCTGCTCTGACCCTGTGGACCCCCATGTTGCAGGCCCGCTGGGCACCTGTTCATGGGGCGCAGGCAGCAGGCACGGTGCCCAGGGCTTACGCCTTTGTGCTGAATCCGGCCAGGCTCCTCAGTGTCCTGTTCTGATCGTGAAGATGATCAGGTGGATCGTAACAAATCGCCAGTATTCAGCCATTGTGTGTAGAAACATGGCAGATTCATGTGGTTTTATCTAATACTACCACGTGTTTTCACGCATCGATGAACAGATGCCAAAACATTTCTATTTGGTCTCTTACTTCATATTTCATGTCCCCTGACTTCTTTCCCTGCACCCCACATCCCTGCAGTAAGATCACACACACACACACACACACACACACACTATGACTTTTTCTCTGCTGGGACCTCAGTTACAGAGCTAAGAAACCAGGTGACAGTGATGTAACACACTTACGTAAATACGTAACACTCTGCCGTTTTGTAGGATATACACGCCCTGCCCTCCTCCCCACCCCTCCCTGCTCTGAGATGGCACCCTGCCACAGGCCAAGGGCTGTGAGAGAAGAGCAAGGCCCAACTTTAAGTCAGGTCCTGCATTTGATTTATTTCTTAGTAGGTGATCATGGACAAGTCACGAGGTGGGATCAAAACACACAGTGAATGTTTACATTAGGCAATTTCACGACAGTAAAAAACATATTCCCATTAATCACCCTTCAGAATCCTCCCCCTCCCTTCAAACACACCTGTCCCATGGTTCTTGCCACTTTTTGAAGCAGTTTGGAAGGACTGTTTCCTGAATATCTTTATGAGGTGTGATCAAATATACGGTGAATGCTGCTGCCATCTAACAGAAAGGCAGGCTTGTAAAAATATGATGGTGTGGCCTCATCTACCTTATTCACTCGATCTGGCACCGTGTGATTTCCAGTCTCCCCTAAAGTCAAAATGACCATGAACACGGGCAGTTTTGAATCAATTCAGGACACTGAGGCAGCCACAACAGTACAACTGAATATACTCAGGAAATAAGCCTTCCAGAACTGCTCCAACAAGAACAGCGGTACAACTGGGGGGAGGGGACTTCAAGGGGGATTCACAGCAATGCGTCTCTTACTTAAAAAATAAAAATCACCTTATTTTTTGACCACAACAAGACTTAGCCATAGACTATTTCAATTGCATTTTATCTACTTGATAGTCAAATGGGAAGACAAATAAGATAACATATGTGAAGTGCCTAAAGTAATGGTGGGGACACGGTAGGTGCCCCAAACTTTTGTCTGAGCGTGATTAAATTCCCCATTGCCAGGCCGCCAGCCATTTGTCGCACACGCTCAGAAACCAGAGAGTGGCCTTTAGCAGTGACACTGGCCCGGGGCCTCGGGAATCGGCTGAGTCAAGGCTTGTGGGCTCTCTCTGCTCTGAGAACAGTCTCCGTGGCTGGGGAGGGGCAGCAGTGAGTGGCTTGTGGCCTGGGGACGTTTGGGCTGGTCCCTAAAGGTGGTGAGGACTCCTCTCAGCACAGTCTCATTCTGATGAAAACAGGCAGTCGTCTCTGCTGTCCAAAACCTGCAGTTCCCGAGTGGCTGAAATACGGCCGGTGTGAATGAGGAGAGGATTTTACATTTAATTTTAACATACTCGGCACAGGTGGCTATCGGCGACAGCGGCTTTACAGTGTCTGAACGGCCTTTTCCAGCCAGTGATGTTTTGGCCAGTGACGCTGGGCTACTTGCTCTCCTCTTTGCCTCTGATCCAGCAGGAGATAAGAGATGCAGGCTTCTGATCCAGCAGACATTTAGATGCGGCCCCGGGAAAACTCAGGTGTGTA